>CM060251.1:64783190-64937494 GCA_030684275.1 Acipenser oxyrinchus oxyrinchus
TGAAACTTGATATACATGGTTAGAGATTGTCGAAGATGCATGGTGCTCGAAATGATGCTGATTGGTTCAGTGGTATGGCAGCCATATTGGATAACCTGGTTAACACACAAATATCTTCTTTTCCAAAACCACTAATCTGATCAAAGTAAAACTTGGCATACATGATCCAAGTATGGCTTTCTTTAACTTTGCCCAAATTAAGTTACTACAGTAAAAAAACATGGCTGCTGTGGGCCAATCAAATTTCAGCATTCCTCTAGTTGCATATATTGCACATAAAATTAACACCGCTGAACAACAACTCTTGAAACTTCACAGAGTAGTGTCTACAACTGAGTGAATGGCAACCAATCAATATGCTTAAATTTCACAGTAACTCCTTGGAAACCGTAAAGTTTCTTCTTCTTCTTTTGTCTGTAGTTGTCTTTGAAGATCAATGTGTTTTGAATGTCTTAGGTAATTGGGAATTAACTTACTTGTCAATTGCCTGTTGAATTTCCATGCTTTTTCATTTTATGCATGTGTTTGTATAATATTGCTTGCATGTCTCAAATGTGTTGTCTTTTGATGTGTTGCAGGGTTCAAAACGGATCCTGCGATCAAACGAGTATCTCCTTCCACCCAGTGGGCTGATGGAGACCGATCTGGAGCTTACATTCTCTTTGCAGGTAAGACTCTCTTACAGCAGCCTCATACCCTCACAATTATGATATGCTGCACACACTTTTGTTTAAACTGGTTATCCCTCACAAGGCTAATGGTTGTTTTTTTTTTACATTTCCAAGAAAAAGGGATCCCTGAAGGTATTCTGAATTTCTGCATCTCCCTGTTGCAATCATTTCTGTTCATCATGGGCAAAATAACAGATCTGATAGAGGGTTTATAGTAAGTGTTTGGTTGACAGGTGCTTCTGTACCAACGTCTGCAGTGACTGCTGTTTCAAAAGCTACAGTCTCCAAAGTGATGACTCTATGGGCATTCTGGAAAACAGACTTTGCTGCAGATTTACATCCCTTACTTCTCTGAAGGAGATGTTCAGCTATTCCTCTTGAACAATTCCCAGCAGTATTGCAATGAAGTCACTACCTTCTGCTGAAGAAAACTTCCACTAAAACCAGAAGAGTACCCTGACACCCACAGAAGGGATGTAGGAAATTACACTGAGACAGGAAGGCCTACACTGTATAACTCACACTGTATAACTTTAGCTCATACAATGCAATGCACTGTCAAGAATTCTCGCAACGTACTCTTTTTATTTGTGTATATGCTCTGAGCACATTTTTAAACTCAGGGGAGACGTTCAGGAGGACATTAAGATGTTTCGGACTCCTGTAAGTGGATCATTCATGCACTGGGCTTGCAACGTATCCAGATGACTTTTTAATATTCAAGAAAATCACACAAACTCATTTAATTTGAAGTTTTAACGAATCAGAGCAATAGTAGTGCTCTTTTCGGTTTATTAAATGCTTTAAAAATTGGATTAGTTGGTTGCGCAGACCACCATTAATCCCAAGTAAAAAGCAGTCTGGGCGATCCAGTGCTTTACAGGTTTGACAGCACTAGTACTTCAATACAGTAATACAAATATGGTTATTATATATTTAGCTCTTAGGCTATAAGGCAAAAAGCTAAAAACGCCCACCGCTAAACTCTAGAACATTCTATATATATATATATATCTTCAGAGCATCGACCACATAACTTGTAGTTAGCTTGGCAGACACATGGCAAATTAAATTTAATACAGAAAAGTGTAAAGTATTGCATGCAGGCAATAAAAATGTGCATTATAAATATCATATGGGAGATACTGAAATTGAAGAAGGGAACTATGAAAAAGACCTAGGAGTTTATGTTGACTCAGAAATGTCTTCCTCTAGACAATGTGGGGAAGCTATAAAAAAGGCCAAGAAGATGCTCGGATATATTGTGAGGAGTGTTGAATTTAAATCAAGGGATGTAATGTTAAAACTTTACAATGCATTAGTAAGACCTCACCTAGAATATTGTGTTCAGTTCTGGTCACCTCGTTACAAAAAGGATATTGCTGCTCTAGAAAGAGTGCAAAGAAGAGCAACCAGAATTATCCCGGGTTTAAAAGGCATGTCGTATGCAGACAGGCTAAAAGAATTGAATCTATTTAGTCTTGAACAAAGACTACGCGGCGATCTGATTCAAACATTCAAAATCCTAAAAGGTATAGATAATGTCGAGACAGGGGACTTCTTTGACCTGAAAAAAGAAACAAGGACCAGGGGTCACAAATGGAGATTAGATTAAGGGGCATTCAGAACAGAAAATAGGAGGCAGTTTTTTACACAGAGAATTGTGAGGGTCTGGAACCAACTCCCCAGTAATGTTGTTGAAGCTGACACCCTGGGATCCTTCAAGAAGCTGCTTGATGAGATTCTGGGATCAATAAGCTACTAACAACCAAACGAGCAATATGGGCTGAATGGCCTCCTCTCGTTTGTAAACTTTCTTATGTTCTTAAGTTAAGTCGCACGATACTTGACTGGGGTTTTATCTTGGTTTTTATAGGATTTTTCCCTCCATTGAATACATCAGGAGTCCCAATTAAATCTGATCATCAATCTGCCTTGACAGTTCCTATCTTTGAGTTAATGATATTTTCTAGAAGGATCCAGTCAACTCTGTTTTCAAAATTAACTCAATGTGAGCTCATGGTTCACTATCTTCCACCCCTCCTTTCCCTAAAAATTAGGTGAACTGGAGTTCACATGGTCCTTGCTACCAAATTCAATGCAAGTATATGTGTATATATGAGAGATGTCTTTAATATGTAACACCAGCTCTATTTGATTATATTAAGCTGGGTCAAAGAATATATATGTCCCTCTTAGCCGCATATTATGTTACCTTTTCAGTGTGTTGTCAATGGGCCAGTTTAACTTCATATACAAATGTGTGTTAACAAAGTATTTGACAAAGACTGCCTTTGAGTAAGCGTACAGTGGCAAGTCCAGTTATTTTCATTTAAATTCAATATATAATAAAACATGTTAAATATAATAGCTTTGTATTAACTGGTACCATGCTTGTACCAAGCCTGACCTCTCTCTCGGTTTTTAAAAATTCGCCTGCACAAGCAGGTTTCAGACACCCTGTTTACTTGCCAGGGCTAGTGTTTTAATTAATATGAAACTCCACTGAGCACTTTTCCAAATTCACAGCATGAAGTAATTTTTTGGCCGATTCAAGAGACACCTGGACCGGTATCTTTTCAGATAATACCAAAAAACGCTTACGTCCTAATTTTTATAACTCAGCTCTCATTATTTTCTTATAATATAATGAGATACATACTTACTTAGAGTACCTTCTGCTTTCAAGAGCCAACACCGAATCCTGCTTTGAGGTGCCAAAGACTAAGCGTTATTTTTTGAAGGTCTAATGCCCTTCCAGAATTCTATTATGTGTCTGAGACAAGCATTGAATTCTTTCACTTTTAAATTCTTCAGTTTCCCTGTAAATAAGTACCTCTGTTTATTACTGTATTAAAATCTTTATATAAACTAAACATGTATATTCTTTGGTTTAATTGATATAGTAATGTCTAAATACTTTTTGTTTAGTTGTAGAAACTGAACTAATTCTTAAATCGATTAAATGAAATGAACATTATCGCAAATGTGTCAACAATATGGTTGCAATATTGTCAGTGCCATGCTTCTGTTATAATAAACTTTTACTATGTTCTTTGAACAGTTTATCTTTAAATGGCATTAGAAGATGTATTTTTAATTAAGTGACTTCAGTATAACAGTTGCCCCTAGAAATTTGTAATATTATTTGACTCCATTGATAAATCTTTCAAGATTTTAATGGAAGGTCCAGTTATTTATATCTAAATACAGGCCAGCATTAATATACCAGAATGCCATAGTGCTACAGTGACTGAACTAATATGACCTTCTTCACTGTTCATACAAAATCCAGTCAAAGCAGGTTTAAAGACAACCTTTGCTTTTTGCCAATTTTAGAGTTGATTTAATATGAAACACTATTGTAAGCATTTTTCAATACTCATTATTTCAAACCAATATCAAACTTAACGTATTAACCCGTCCTACGCTTTCCAATCCTATCTCTTCCTGCCAGGTTCGAATTCATTTCTGTTATATATATATAGAACATGATTATTGTAAGATAAACTCCTATCTTCTGTTATCCGAAAGGTATTTCCATTTGTTAATATTAACGAGATCGCTCATTATAGAGATGATCTTGGCTTTTAAATTGCTGACCATCAAAAATCCCCGCTTCATCTTCAACACTGCTTTTACTACAAGCAGGTGAGAATGAGGTTACAACATGAGTTGTATTCCTTCAGCAAGTTTACTGTTAGAGTTACAGTTCATACTTTAAATGATTTTATAACATGCACTTCTAATTCAGATATGTCAATATAGGAATCTCTTATAAACTGCAATTCTGTTTTACTTCATTGATACACACAGAAGCAAGAGGTTAATTTTTAATTATTAATATTAATTGAATATTTAAACTTAGGACTTATATCTTTTTATTATGCACTATTACAACACTTATACTGTATAATACTTTTGAATAAGTGATGCAATGTCGATTTATGGTTTTTTTTCTTTTAATTATTATTATTTATTTATTTTTTTACTAACCTCAGTTTATGTTCTTACTACAATATTACAAGCCTCTTATACTGTATAATACTTTTGAATAACTGATGCAATGTGGATTGTGTTTTATATAATTACAAGGCGGTAGTTTTTTTTGTTTTTTTTTTTTAACTTTTTCTCATTGCCGTTTATACATGTGCTGTTCGGGAGCAGTAGGGTCCTGTGCTTATGAAGGAGACATGAGTACCACTCTATAGTACCACTATATCCTTCTTAAAAATAGCATAATTGTTTTCCTCTTTACAAATGTTATATTACTGTTATTATTGTATCACTAATGTATAGCTCTCTTTCTGTCTTTCTGGAAAAAATAAATTAAATAAATGAATATATATATATATATATAACATAACACAAGCCATAAAAGGTGCTTGTGAAAATGTATGCTCTAAAAAGGCTAATAACAATTATGAAAATGTGTGCATTTGTTTCATTTGGTAGTATCCACATTTCCTCAAGAGAGATGCAAACAGGCTTCAGATAATGTTACAGCGGAGGAAGAGGTATAAAAACCGCACTATTCTGGGCTACAAGACACTGGCTGTGGGAGTAATCAACATGGCTGAGGTAAAAGACTGCTTGTGGCGGTTTGTTTTGATGTGTTTGTTTGTGTGTGTGTTTCATTTTTGCAGCCAAGGTTGTCCAGGTAAAGATAATTTGCAGTAGCTTGTGAAATCATTTTAAGATGATTTATCTCATTTTTACAGCTGTATTTCATTTAATCACCAAAGAAAATCAACCTGGTGTAATCACCAGGCAACACATCCTACAGAAGCACTGAAACCATATTAGCCAAATGCTTGATTTCTACAAGTATAGAGCATCTTTATGTGCTCTCTGTACTACAGACCAGCTGGCACATTTCACATCTGAACGATTTCCAGTATTATGTTTGTTCATCCTTGCTAGATACAGTACAAGCCTGGGCCTCAGATATACACTAAAAGGCAGTCTGTTAATGCACTGTGCCGCGCTGCACTTACTGTGTCGTTCTTTGGATGCCATGCCCTTTCCATCTCTGTGGAAGGACTGTTCTGGAACCTCTGCAGCAATATAAAAGCTGGTATTGTCCTTTATTGAATATCTGAAATTACCACATTGTTCTGAGGAAAGCTTTAATCTCTCTATCTCTCTTTCAGTCTCTTATTAGTTATTCACTGCCTGCCAAAACATCTGGGACAGCAGTCTTGCTGATAGGGGTGGGACTTTTACGTTTATTACTAGTCTCAGTCCCCTTACTTACTACATTTCTTTGAATAGATACTGTAATTGTCTCTCTAAGTGCAGCCATTCCCCAAAATGTTATCAATGTTGAAGATGCGAGTGCATTCTCTCTCTGAATGTTATCCTTTTACGACCAATGCAGAATAACTGGGTGGGATATTTGTTCTTCATGTTCCCTAACGAAATGAATTTCTGCAGTGGTGACAGCCAAGATTGGTACAGCATGCAGTGCAATACCTGTCTTAGCAGTCAGCATTGCCAAAACTAATTTTTAAAGGACAAACATCCAACGCATGAATTCTGTATTTGGTAGCAAGTCGCACTGTCTATAGATATTTATATTTAGTAAGCAAGGGGTCTGAGTGGGGTACAAGTCGTTCAAGGCTGCTGCACCTGTACTTTTGGGCAGTGTATTTTAAAACTATTTGTCTTCCTTTTCTAGTGCCAGTGGTTCTTCGTAGATCATTTACTAATTTTCTGTCCATCATTTTAGCAATTCGACACACATTAAATGAAAATCATGACAGGCATGACAAAGTAGGAGTAGAACTTAGTCAGGGGTAAAAAATAAAACTATTAATTATTTGTTTATTTAGCAGACGCCTTTATCCAAGGCGACTTACAGAGACTAGGGTGTGTGAACTATGCATCAGCTGCAGAGTCACTTACAATTACGTCTCACCTGAAAGACGGAGCACAAGGAGGTTAAGTGACTTGCTCAGGGTCACACAATGAGTCAGTGGCTGAGGTGGGATTTGAACCGGGGACCTCCTGGTTACAAGCCCCTTTCTTTAACCAGTGGACCACACAGCCTCCTCAATTGAAATACATTTTGGGGAGTAAAAGGCAAACCACCTTTGACAGTGGTTATCTGCCAGGACCTTGTTCCTACCAGGTCCTTAATTATTTGATATAGGGAGCTGTCAGAAATTGACTGGAAGAGACACAGTTTGCAGAGCATTTATAATACAGTATGTGCTCCGTACGGGTTCCAAATTGCAATACTGATAATCCAGATAACTAAAACAAAACTCTCATATCTAAAGTGAAGGTGATCGTCAGAGAAAAGAGCCTGCCTGGTATTTTATCCTTGAACATACAGTACACCCTCGCTATAACGAACCTGTTGACGTCCAAGCCTTGTGTTCGTCATATCGAGGTGTTCGTTATAGCGAAAAACTGTTGGAGTAAGTTAATGAGATGAGATTGTGAATAAAAGTAGAATACATGTACCTGTTCATCTCATGTATGCAGTATTCTGCCTTTGCTTTATTGTATTTGTTAAATAATTAAAACGCAAAAATTCTGAATTGAAGCTGAATTTATATTCAAATTATTATTTTTTTTATTTATTATTTTTCATCTTTAACAATTTTGCTTTGCCGCATGGTTGCTGAACAAGCCAAAAAGTGCTTTTTGACATCCTATATTCACGTCAGTGATATGCTGTGACAAGACGACTGAGCGGTGACGTCACGGCAGAGCCAGGAAACACAGTACAGACAGAGACTTGGGGTTTTTGGTGAAGCTGAGCGCGTGATCGCGCTCAGCGTTTAATAATCAAACAGAAAAATAAACAGTTGTAACAAAAACACAGGACACGGCACTTTCGCCAAAATAAACAGACATAAACAAAACGAACTAACACTAAACAAGCGGTGGACGGACAGACACACAAACACGGTGAGTAAACAAACAAACAAGTATCGTGCTGGTCCTACCAGCACGCGATAGCAATTGTTTGTAAATATTTCTCTCTCTTCTCTCTCTCCGTTCTCCACTCTCGAACACCCAACCCGAGTGAGTGAAAACATGCTGTTTTTATGCAGTTGTACCGAGACTCGATTGCTAGTCAATCATTCAATTGGAATCTCGGTACAACTGCACGTGAATTAATTAAGTGCACTCCGTGACCACACATTACATTTTAACTAGCACGTGAAGTGATTTGTGCCCTCCGTGCCTAAATATAAATCTACATTTTTAAATCACAAGTGAAACACAGACCCGTTTATATCCCGTGTACCGATGACTATACACCAACATTTACACACAACACGTAACATATAATACACAGGGAGGGCACTTTGCCACATATACCCCCTTGTGCAAAGCACACATGGCCTCAATGGCCACCTCCCCCTCAGTCCCAAAGTCCCGGAAGAGGGGAAGCAAGTTTTTCCTGGGGGTGGCCATGGTGCAATGTCTGGCACCCCCAATTCTTCGTGGCTGGCAGCTCCCTCTTCCGGGGCTTCAGCCACACTATCTCCTGCGCGAAAGTGCGGCTGGGGAGCTGGTCTCCTGACCTCCCCCTTCTTCATGGCCGGCAGTTCCCCTCCGTGGGGCTCCGGCCACCCAATCTCGGCAGCGAAACTGCTGCGGGGGAGCTGGTCTCCTGACCTCCCCCTTCTTCATGGCCGGCAGTTCCCCTCCGTGGGACTCCGGCCACCCACTTCCGGCAGCGAAACTGCTGCGAGGGGAGCTGGTCTCCTGACCTCCCCTCCTTTGTGGCCGGCAGCTCCTCTCCGTGGGGCTCTGGCCACAGCGTTTCCTGCCACGGAAATGCGGCTGGGGAAGCTGGTCTCCTGACCTCCCCTTTCTTCATGGCCGGCAGCTCCCCTTCATGGGGCTCCGGCCACAGTGTAGCGACCCCAGGCGGAGCAGAGCCCGGCGATCCCAGGCGAAGCAGGACCCTCGACTACCCCAGGCGAAGCAGGATCCCTGGCGACCCCAGGCGGCGGCAGCGGACCCTCGGGAGGCGGCGGCAGCAGCAGCGGACCCTCGGGAGGCGGCGGCAGCAGCAGCGGACCCTCGGGAGGCGAACTCGGGAGGAGCCCCTGGCCATAGAGGCGGCAGCGGGAGCTCCACTTCTCCCTCGTACCCTGTACCCTGTGTGGAGCAAAAGGCAGCCCCAGGCGATGCGGAGCGACAGGCAGCCCCAAGCGTCGCGGGCGGCTGGCAACCCCAGGCGTGCGGAGCGGCTGGCAACCCCAAGCGATGCGGGCGGCTGGCAACCCCAAGCGATGCGGGCGGCTGGCAACCCCAAGCGTCGCGGAGCGGCTGGCAACCCCAGGCGATGCGGACGGCTGGCAACCCCAGGCGATGCGAGGCAGGCATCCTTGGGCGGCGAGGCAGGCATCCTTGGGCGGCGAGGCAGGCATCCTTGGGCGGCGAGGCAGGCATCCTTGGGCGGCGAGGCAGGCATCCTGGGCGGCGAGGCAGGCATCCTTGGGCGGCGAGGCAGGCATCCTTGGGCGGCGAGGCAGGCATCCTTGGGCGGCGAGGCAGGCATCCTTGGGCGGCGGGGCAGGGAGTCAGGACTAGCTGGGGTGCAGGTGTTGGCCCTCTTCTCGGCCTCTGCGGCGGGCGGTTCTTCCCGTGCTTCCCTCAGCAGCCTATGCAAGGGCTGCCGAGGACCGCCAGCATCTAGTCCTGGTCCTTCTGGTGAAGGGAGAGGCAGCTCCTGCTCCTCTCCTCGTGACGGTGGGGAAATGATACCAGCAGGCATTCCTCCTCTGCTGGTGGGGAAGTGATACCAGCAGGCATTTATCCTCTGCTGGTGGGGAAAGTGTTACCAGCAGGCATTCATCCTCTGCTGGTGGGGAAGTAATACCAGCAGGCATTCCTCCTCTGCTGGTGGGGAAGTGATACCAGCAGGCATTCATCCTCTGCTGGTGGGGAAGTGATACCAGCAGGCATTCCTCCTCTGCTGGTGGGGAAGTGATACCAGCAGGCATTCATCCTCTGCTGGTGGGGTTGGCGGAGGCAGAGGCAGCTCCTGCTGCTCTGCTCCTGCCGATGGAGGTGGCGGAGGCAGAGGCAGCTCCTGCTGCTCTGCTCCTGCCGATGGAGGTGGCGGAGGCAGAGGCAGCTCCTGCTGCTCTGCCGATGGAAGTGGCGGAGGCAGAGGCAGCTCCTGCCGCTCTGCTCCTGCCGATGGAGGTGGCGGAGGCAGAGGCAGCTCCTGCCGCTCTGCTCCTGCCGATGGAGGTGGCGGAGGCAGAGGCAGCTCCTGCTGCTCTGCCGATGGAAGTGGCGGAGGCAGAGGCAGCTCCTGCTGCTCTGCTCCTGCCGGTGGAGGTGGCGGAGGCAGAGGCAGCTCCTGCTGCTCTGCCAATGGAAGTGGCGGGACCAGCAGGAATTCACCCTCTGCTGGTGGAGGTGGGAGCTGCAAGCAGTCCTCCCATGGCAATGGAGGTGGACCCAGCAGGAATTCACCCTCTGCTGGTGGAGACTGGGGCTGTGGGCGCTCTACCTTCCCCTTCTTGGGCCGTGGGCGCACCGACTCCTCCCTCTTGGGCCGTGGACGCACCGACTCCTCCCTCTTGGGCTGTGGACACACCGACTCCTCCCTCTTGGGCTGTGGACGCACCGACTCCTCCCTCTTGGGCTGTGGGCGCACCGACTCCTCCCTCTTGGGCTGTGGGCCACCGACTCCTCCCATTCAGGCGTGGGACGTTCGGGCTCCTCCCACTCAGGCGTGGGGCGTTCGGGCTCCTCCCACTCAGGCGTGGGACGTTCGGGCTCCTCCCACTCAGGCGTGGGACGTTCGGGCTCCTCCCGCTTGGGCTGTGGACACTCAGCCTTCCTCTTCCCCTTTCCCCTTCTCTGCCTCCTCCTCACCTTCCTCTCCTGGGCCAGTTCCTCCTCTCCCTCTTGGTAGGGGCAGCGCACCACCGGGTGCCCGAACTCCCCACAGGCAAGGCACCAGCCTTGGTCCTCTAGACCACCGAGGAGGACCTCCAGATCCTGGCAGCCATCTCTCCAGTTCCAGCCTTCCATTTTCTTGTTGTGGTTTTTTTTTTTTTTAAACAAATTGCGGTTCCTGCTCTGGCCTGAGTCCTGGAGGCGCTGTAGCTCCCGGTTCTGACACCACGTGGTGACAAGGCGACTGAGCGGTGGCGTCACGGCAGAGCCAGGAAACACAGTACAGACAGAGACTTGGGGTTTTGGTGAAGCTGAGCGTGATCGCGCTCAGCGTTTAATAATCAAACAGAAAAATAGCGGTTGTAACAAAAACACAGGACACGGCACTTTCGCCAAAATAAACAGACATAAACAAAGCGAACTAACACTAAACAAGCGGTGGACGGACAGACACACAAACACGGTGAGTAAACAAACAAACAAGTATCGTGCTGGTCCTACCAGCACGCGATAGCAATTGTTTGTAAATATTTCTCTCTCCTTCTCTCTCTCCGTTCTCCACTCTCGAACACCCAACCCGAGTGAGTGAAAACATGCTGTTTTATGCAGTTGTACCGAGACTTCGATTGCTAGTCAATCATTCAATTGGAATCTCGGTACAACTGCACGTGAATTAATTAAGTGCACTCCCGTGACCACACATTACATTTTAACTAGCACGTGAAGTGATTTGTGCCCTCCGAGCCTAAATATAAATCTACATTTTTAAATCACAAGTGAAACACAGACCCGTTTATATCCCGTGTACCGATGACTATACACCAACATTTACACACAACACGTAACATATAATACACAGGGGAGGGCACTTTGCCACATATGCCTATGTAACTCCTTTTTTCAAACGATCAATATTGTTTGCAGTTTTGTTGCAACATAAAATGATTTTCGTTTTGGATCAATAGTTACACAGCGCGCACTTTTTATTAAACAAAAGAGTTGACTTCACTGTGGCATCCCCTGCGTACAGACCGGGATGTTGACTGTGGCATCCCCTGTGTACAGACCGAGATGTTGACTGTGGCATCCCCTGCGTACAGACCGGGATGTTGACTGTGGCATCCCCTGTGTACAGACCGGGATGTTGACTGTGGCATCCCCTGCGTACAGACCGGGATGTTCACTGTGGCATCCCCTGTGTACAGACCGGGATGTTGACTGTGTGTGTTTTTTATATTATCTTTCTTTTTTTTTTTTTTTGGGGGGGGGGGGGGGAGCGGCGGGGGCCAGGTTCGTTATAGCCGAAGGTTCGTTATAATGAAGGGCGTTATAGGGAGGGTGTTCTGTATTGAGACATTGCAAGATGAACAATTTAATGTCTATCCTCTCCATTAACATTTAGGGCTGATTAGCTTTAGGTAGAACAACAGTGTATTAATTAAGAAGAATGTGCAAGTCCTACCACCTTAACCAAACTGAAATTATGCATCAAATTGGTTTAACACCCATGGAATCCACACAGAAACCTGAGTTATCTGTGCAAGTACAAAAGTGCGAATGGTTTTAAAATATTTTAAGATTGTGGCATTCAAGAGCCAATGACATATCAGTTTAACAAACCAAGCAGCTTCTATATTGTATCCTGCATTATAAGAGAGCTTGTAAAATACATTTATAACCTCCTACTTCTGGTGGTGGTCGTAGAGACAGTGAAAGTACCAGTTTGGTTCAGAGCAGGTTTTGTAAGAAGGGCTTGTTGCTGAAGTCTAATATAATGCCTACTTTCTGATGAAATAATGAAGTCATGTGACTAGTACTACAGCTGATCAGAAGCAAGTTTGAGCTCTTAGGTACTCCAGGACATTTACTCAATAGGTCTAAACGTTGGTGTACCTAAATACCAGGGCTTTCCAAAGATCCACTTGAAACTCGTATATATAATTATTATTATTTTTTTTTTAAGCTGCTGTTAAGTTTGTACCCTTCTTGTAGATGAATGTCTGTTCTGATTTTCCGCTCTGTATTCAGGTAATGCAGTACCCTACAGACGGAGGTCAGATTCTGGGTCTCCACAGCAACGTGAAAGATGCCCCAGTCCGAGCTGCTGAGATCAGTGTGTACTCTCTCTCCAGCCAGCCAATTGACCACGAATATGGCAGCGTGCCAGCTGGGCCAAAAACAAAAGCGTCAGGTAGGAAGGACCGACCATTGCCCCCTCAAAACTGAATTGTTTCCTTTATTGATTAGGTTTCTGTTGGTTCTGACACACAGTAATCCAAATACTTACCAATTAAGAATAGCCCCCAACCCTCCTCCTTGGGGGAGTACAGCTCTGAAGACACATACAAGTGTTATCTTTCAAGTGCTGAAAACAACGGTGGGTTTTCAGCAAATTAGTACTTTTTATTACAGTGGCAGTGGCTTGCCTATAGATGCTGCATTATTGATCTAATCAACGTTGTGTAAAAGCCTATGCTTTGTTCTGTTTTGTATGATGTAGCAATGTAAAGCAGCATTTGAGTGCAAGGGTATTGACAGTTTATATAATAACTACAGCATACTGTGTAATAAAAAGGCTTGACCTTAAAACATTAATGAGTTCTATTTCAAAGAAAGGGCAAAAGCAACGACAGAGGCATGAATAAAACAACTGCAATGGTAGAACGCTGGTGAGGACCTTCCTTCAGGAAGGAACAGTTACATTATTCTCAATATTTTAATTTTTCTCACTATTAGTTATGGCATGTGCAAGGGGGAAACATATAGCATAGATAAACCATATACATAATATGAAAATAAATTACATATTTAAATGTTTTATGAAAGAGATGTTGCTGCTATTGCTTTGTGTCATGATCTCTAAATACATTTTGCATACCACTTTGTAAATAGCTAGGGGAAGAGTTTTATCCAGTGTCGAAGAGTAATCTTCTTTGCCACCAATGAAACTAATGCCATAATGTTGTTTGGTCAAGCCCAATTTTATCACTTGACATGTATGGAATTCTCAGTATGGTTTAAATTCCTTCAAGTAAGTTATTTCTGCTAGTTTTCTCGGATACAAATGTTTTATTCCTCTTGTACCATCAAAATCACAAGGAAATTGAGCCACTCTTAAAATCAAACTTTCAACACTGCAGACCTCTACAGAGTTCTAGCCAGAATAACTCAACACTAAATGTCAGTCTGCTAGTGATCTCTAGGAAAAACAACACCGCAGCTGAGATTCCAGTCCCAGGTCAGCCGTGAGTATGATCTGTGACAGTTGTGGGCAGCCTGTAAAAATGAACCAAATTCAATTCCTGAATCCCTTTCTATTGTTTAGTAGAACATTAGTCTGTAGTCCCTCTAGCTTATAAAATGATAATATCAGTTCATTCTCAGATCCTATTGGGCAGCATTCGTATACCATCCTGTCTCCCAGTACTTCCTTTTAATGCTGCGGGTTGGGGTTTTGGTTTTTATGTTTGCATTGCTTATCATCCACGATAGTAGGCTTATAAGCTCACAAGCTATCCACCTTATCAAGCTTTTTTTTTATTTTTATTTATTTAAATAAATATTTGCTAACAATAAAACCAATTCCAATCTTAAATCCCTGTGGGTTGTAAACCAAGAGCACTAGCAGGTAGTATTAAACAAATAGCTTATTTTTGACATTTGTTATTGCAAAACTTATTAATAACACTGTTTTCCAATTATATTCACCTCAACACACACACACAGTTGATCTATTTCTGCATTTATGTATTTGTTTGCAGAAGTCTCTTGTACAGCATTTAGCTTAGTTGCAGTTTGACTGCTGTAGCTAATTTCCTGCCAAGAAAAAATTCTGTTCATATGCCACCCTTTGGTCATTGAAATCTTGGCTCTTGGCCCCTACAGCCACATTTTCAGACCCAGTGTTTGCCTCTTTCCCACTGCTGCTTGACTTCAAAGGCATCGATCCAAGACTGTCAGGATTTACCCATGCTTCCTGCATGCTGCAACCCCTTAAGCCACTTCAAATTCAATAATCTCTTGTCTGATATAATAGACAGGGTGGTTGTAAAGTCAGTAGACCACTTTGTAAATCCTCTGTGTCTGATAATGCACACTGGTCTCTTTTTTAAAACCACTATAACTAATGCATAGCATCCTAAATCTCTGCAGAATTTGATGTCGGAGAGGTTTGCGGATTGATGGCTGTTTATTGTTTGTTGCTAGAGTCTGTGCTAGCAAGTAGGTTAAATGATAAGTAACATTGTTTGAGTATATGGATTTTCACAAGGCGCTTGTGTCATTTTATTTTTTTTTATCTTTTAAAGATCGATCCCCTGACATTGATAACTACTCCGAGGAAGAAGACGACAGCTTTTCTTCTGAACAGGAGGCCAGTGATGATGCTGTGCACGGCCAGGTCAGGATCAGATCCAGCTCACTGTGGTTTGAATGCTGCTCTGTTTTCAGTGTTTTTAGCTACTCTGTTTTTAGCTCATGGTTAGAGCTTGTGATGAAGTATTTTTAAACCTTTTTTTATAGCCTTGTGTGGGCTATAATGACTTTTCTCCTATTCAAGGGTTTTTTCTATTTTTATGTCAACATTTTTTTTTTTGTTACCACATTTTTTGCGCTTTTAAATTCGGTGTATTGTAAGCTCAACGTAATCCGAAATGCTTTAAGCACCAATCTCAGTTTCTTCTCAGATCCTTTAAGGCAGCGTACCCATCGTATGTCTTCTAACCTCATTCCTCCATTTGAAAACGTTCTCAATCTCACATCTGGGGGTTTGGGTTTTAGCCTTTTTATTTGCTTTGATAATCATCCACAATTCTAGGCTTTTAAGCTTCACCATATAACACATGTGCCTTAAGAGCCTTTGTGGTATTCTGCTATCATTAGCTTGCATACACGGAACTCTTGAAGCACCATCCTGGTATCTTCGATCATGTGACTATGCAACACAGCACCTCTCACTGAAGACAGCGTGATTTGAACAGCTGCTAAAGTTCAAGTTGTTTTTTTTTATATGTGATAATGTTCAGCTTTTGTGATGCTGTAATATGCAAGGCACTCCATAAATTGTAAACTGTTATTGTTGTTTTTCTAAATTACACTTTAAAGGAAAATGCTTTTAAAATTGTTCATTTAGTGTTCAGGTTTTGATCCGCATGTGGGCTTCTGAGATCTGGATCCTAGAGCAGAAGAAGAAAAAAAAGCGTAAAAGTTATCTACTAATAATAAAAATGTAAATGTATTTCAGGATCTGTATTATGAAGACGATGAAGTCAGAAAATCTAAGAAATCCCGGAGGAAAATGATCAGAACGACGTCTATGACCCGGGTGAGTGTTATCAATACAGTGACACTGAACGATTAGTAATCCTCTTTGGATAATCCATAGTTACACTGCAGACAGAGGTGTGCACTAATCTGTCCATGTGTACGTTACCTGCTACCGCAACTGTGCAAATAACAAATCTTGCATCTTTGCATAACTAAGTTCTTACTATAGCTAATGTGTTTTGGTTTTTTTTGGTGAGTTGACAGATCTGTCTGATGGTGAACTTCTTAACATTACACACCCGTCAAACAATTTGATGTAAAATGAAAACCAGACACAGTACTTAACACATTCTTTCTGATCATACTTCCTAAGTGTTATGCCTACCACTGATACTTTTACAGTTTTTAGGTATGAGATCACTAAATTACACTTACAGTGACATTTATAAAGAAAAATGAATTTCCGAGTACATTTTAAAACTTATTTTTTACATTCAAACTAGGTAATCGTAGGGTATATTTCATCATAGAGTGAAAATGTTAATAATCTTCAGATTCTCAGCTGTTTAGAAAGGTATACTTTCGGTGGATATTTGTCCTGATACACAAGCCGAAAGTGATGTTATATAGGTCAGACCTCAAACAGGTAATGTTCACTGGAGCAGAAGGATTAAATGATTGGTTTCTAAACTACATTTTGGTTTCCTATGTGGCCATTGAATAAAGAGAAATAATTGTTTTGTGGGTGTGGTGCTGTCAGTCTCACAGTCAATCTCGGGTCCTACTGTAGACAAAAGACAATATAATAGTATTGTTGCATTAGAACATTCGGCCCCTCTTGCTCGTTTGGTTGTTACTAGCTTACTGATCCCAAAATCTCATCAAGCAGCTTCTTGAAGGATCCCAGGGTGTCAGCTTCAACAACATTACTGGGGAGTTGGTCCCAGACTCCCACAATTCTTTGTGTAAAAAGTGCCTCCTATTTTCTGTTCTGAATGCCCCTTTATCTAATCTCCTTTTTGTGACCCCTTGTCCTTGTTTCTTTTTTCAGGTTGAAATTCGGTCGACATTGTCAATACTTGTTAGAATTTTGAATGCTTGAATCAGATTGCCACGTAGTCTTTGTTCAAGACTGAATAGTTTCATTAATTTAAATACATTTGTTACTGTGTGTCACCGTGGGTTTGTGATTTAAAAAGGATATGTGTATTTGTGTACTCTGTATATATTTTTGCTCTGAGGTTTTTTCATTTGTATGTGTGAGACTTCTGCAGTCTAGAATTGTCAGGACCTTGCGTGACTCCCTAGGAGTCTGCGGGAGTTTTTCTAGCAACAGAATGTTGTGACAAAAGAAAAAAAAGTACTTGTCCGACAGGCAAAGTATAACAGTAAAAATTGTTGGCCCTTACACAAATCTTGTTGTCCCAGGCGTCGAGCGATATGAATTGCACACCCCTGTAATCAATCAGTCAATTCATCTTTATTTTATATAGCGCCTTTCACTGTGTACCACCATCAAAAAGCGCTTTACAAGTCACAACAAGAAAATCCATAATACTTTAAATACAGAGAAATACATTATACATGATTGTCACAAAGACGGCCGGAGTGGGTGGCGTCAGACCAGAGCCAGGAAATGGAAAAAGGATACCGCAGGTTTTGAAATGGCGTTTGCGCCGTCTTTATTCAATATACAACAAAAATAAACCAAACATTTTAACAAAAAGAGAAAACTGTGCTCACCGAGCAAAATAAACAGTTAAACAAAAAACAAGTCACGAACACAAAAAAGAAATACAATAACTGGTCCAGGTCAGGCTGAGCTGTAGCCGTCACTGTTCCTGGACTTATTCATAAAGCTGTTTCTCTCTCTCTCTCTCTCCCTCGTTGCTCTCGCTCCTACTATACCACCACCCCGAGCTGGAGAGCTGCAGACTTTTTATACAGGTGACCATCTCCCGATTAGCAACAAATTAAATCACCTAATTAATTCGGGAGATGGCCACCTTCTGCACGAGTTTTCTAACAAACGGCTACGCCGTCACAAATACATAAATAATAATATGCTGCGCCAGTCAGACTAAAACACAATAAATAAACACACAAACAAACAAACACAAAATAACACGGGCGGAGGGGGACCCCGTTCTAAAATAAAACAAACAAATACTGTACAGGGCTGCTCGCCCTGTTACAATGATATACAGTAAAAAAAAAATGCATAAAACAATACAGTGAAAAATACATAATACGTTAAATACAGTGGAAAGAGCATAATACATGATAGTGGCATAATACATGAAATAGTAGCAGCAAATAATAGCAGATATCAGGCTTAAAGAGCATGGAAAGCAAGAGACAACAGGTGGGTCTTGAGAGTTGATTTAAAGCGAGCGATACTGTTGATAGATACTGTCAGCCTTCATCAGTATTTATCATATTAGCTGATAGCAAGAATTGGGTTTATGTTTTTGTTTTGTTTTTAAATTCCAATTGTGGCTGAAGAAGTACAACTTTTATAATGATTAATTACCATCATCAGTAAGTAACTTCAATATATGCTAAATAAACTTGAATCCAGCAGAAGAGTGTTTTGGCACCTCATTTAATCATACATTTGTTTACTGCAGTAAAGGTTTAACTAGATTTTAGGATTTGTTGGCAATTTATTTACAACAACAAAAAAGCAATCTGTTCCAGCTTAATGTTTTTACATTCGAATTCTTTTTATATATATATATATTTTTTTTTCTTCTCAGCAACCGAACTTCAAGCAGAAGTTTGTAGCCCTACTGAAGAGGTTCAAAGTTACAGATGAGGTGAGCGTATGTTTTAATTAAATGTGACTCTAGAGAGCCTTTTAGGTGTGTGTAATGCTTGTTTAATATATATATCGATGCTTCTGTAAATCTGGGAAGTGCCCTGCTGTGTTTGTATCGTTTTTATACAAGTTCAATGAGATGTCAGATACGTCATCTATTTAAAGGCTATTTATTGAAGCTTTGAAAAAAGGTTGTAAAGAGCATCAGAGTTTTATTGATTGTGGCTTTTTCAGGGTTGAAAAGGTAAACAAACAGAACTGGGTACATGGTGAAGCCAGTACATTTAGTATTAGGGTTACAGAACAGCAGTGCCTACAAGAAACGCACTCCCTTCCTGTGTTTTCTCATATCGCCGCAATATTTTTATTTTTACATATTCCCAATAGTTTCTTTTTTTTTTTTTATTCACACATCATAGGTAAGTTAACTAGGGCACTACTTTTTTCAACTTTTACCTAGGAACGTTTGTCAGGAAAAATCCAGTTCAAGCTCCCTCCTGCAACAATGCTGGTGTTGTGATTGAAAGTCATGACATATTGTGGGGAAAGAAAAACAGAATCGTTGCAGGAGGGAGCGTGATCGCCATACTCAGCAATTTCTTTTTTTCTCCTGGCAAACTCCCCTGAGTAATTGTTGAGAAATTATTATTTACCTGTTGAAGCCAAAAGCACCATTTCACTTTTAATTTGTTGTTCCCAGCACTCTTAGGTGAAATGTCAATTAAAAAAAAGTCAATACCTGTCAGACAGTAAGAGAAATAAGTCGCCAAAGTAAGGTAAAAATGTCCTCCTCCTTCTTTTTCTCCCAGCGTTTTTTTGCAGATGTTTGCAGACCCCAGGCACTTTTATCCATGCATATGTATATTACAGGACATCCGAGTTTAATGACAATTGTTTTGTCAACATGGAAATATATTGGGGAATGCACTTATTGTGACGTCTATATCATTTATATTAAATTATTTATTTCTGTTTTAAAATGGAACATTTGCCTGCAAAAATATATTTTTTTTTATAGAATATAAATATAAAAATGGTCTAGCATGCGTTGGATTTGAAACTATAACCTTCACTTTGCGTGTTGTGTTACTGTCAGTGCTACACGATTAGTTGAGAAAACAAGCAGTAATTTTGAAAGATGAAGTCAGCCAGCTGAGAATTCTCAGGACTATTTTTTACATTTTAGAGATTTTTTTTGGAGTCATCTCATCATTCTGAGATTCTGATCTTGATCTCTGAAGAATGTTGGTTTCCTGTCAGTGTAACGCTCATTGTGGTTCCTATTGGCACAAGGAAGTATGGTTCCTCCTCTTGATACTGGTTGATGAGAGTAACGCTACTTGTTGTCCCCAATGGACAAAAAGGAATGTTAATTTCTGAGAATTAGCTAAAGGATAACCTATATATTTGGTAAAAGTAAAACATAACTAAATAAATGCATTAATAAATATTAAAATAAATGAATGCATAAATCAGTACATAGACATTTCTTTCTTTCTGTATATATCTTGATATTTATTTATTTAATTTTCACTATCAGATATAAACACTGCCATTTAATACTGTATGAAACAAAAATAAATACTCAACAGTTCTTGTTCAGTTGTATATTAGTGAAGATTTTTGTACATAAAGGTTGTCGTGCTTTCATGTATTTTTACTTTCAAATTAAAAAATATATTGTAATGACCTGGACAATTGCTTTGTTGCAGGACGTGTTGTCTGTTCAGTTTGTCTTGTCTGTCTTTTATGTTACATGTATTGTAAGGGGAATGGGTCACGCTGTTACTTAGCATGGGAAGGGGGAGTGAGTGTTGCTGTTTTCCAGGGTTGCAGAGCATGGATGTGACTGGTTGATGATGAACTGGACAGCGGCGGGAAGCAAGGTGTAATGCGTGTGTTATTATCCATTAAGTGAAAAAAGAAGTGATATCTGAAACAAAAGCACATTGGAAATGTGAAAAAATTATTTTTCAGGCACAATAAAAGCGGATCAAATTTGAATAAAAAACACAAGCCAGGTTAGTAGAAACAACTGGGGCAACGTTGACCCCCACCACTTTTACAGTTGTGCCTATTGGTGCTGGCCAAGGTTGCCCCAACTGTTTCTTCTAACTTATCTTTTGTTGTTGATACAAGTTAGAAGGAACAATTGGGACAACTTTGGCCCCCATTGGTTTTACAGTTATGCCTATTTGCTTTGTGCTGGGCAAGGTTGCCCCAAAGGTTTCTTGAAACTTGGCTTGTGTTTTTGATATCTCCACTTTAAATGACTGCACTTTTGATAACTTGGCATTTTTTCACATTTCCAATGTGTTTTTGTTTCAGATAAAAGACACAGCACATGCATGAAATTATTTCAGTCAGTGTAAGTTTACAAAGTTCATGTGAAAAGTAAGTCTTGCATCAGTTCTGTTGCCTGCTTTCCCAGTGCTATCTAATCTAATTAGGCCAAGTCCATTGGGCAGCAAGCATAGGTTTGTCATGCCCTTTATTGGCTCCATTAGAAATAAAGCTTTGTGCTGTAATTGCATTACCCTACTGTCAAGCAGGATGGGTGGAAATAAAAACGAGTTATCTGAGGTCAGTCGGTGAAACGTAAAGGTTACCAGGGGGGGCTGTGCAGCTGCAGCAATATGGCTGAAATATATAGCATCACTGAGCTGTGCAACTTGAGATTCCTTTAAGGAGTGTTGGAGTCTGTTATTATATATGTGTGTGTGTGTGTGTGTGTGTGTGTGTGTGTGTGTGTGTGTGTGTGTGTGTGTGTGTGTGTGTGTATATATATATATATATATATATATATATATATATATATATATATATATATATATGGGGTGTATATATATATATATATATATTAATTTGGACGAGTCTAGTTTGGTCCAAAGCTTCAACATTGATGGTGGGCCAATCTAGTTTTGCCTATGTTGGGTTTAAACTATCAATAATTCAATTAATCGGCATTAAGGCATTACAAGGGGCATAAGGCATTACAAGGGGACTTAGTGGAGAATCTACTAGAAAGTGATAAATCAATTACAAAGTGCTAGTCGACAGTATATAAAAAAAAGTGCACTAATCAAATCAAAGTGTACAATTACAAAAATAAAACATACAAGTGAAAAATAAATAAGTGAAATATAACAGGGGCATTATTGACCCTGTTACAATCTTAACAGGATCTTATCTTTTAATGAAGATGAAACAAATGAAGATTTGAACACGAACAATCAACATATTATTTCTCTCTCTTGTGTGTGTGTGTGTGTGGCGAGTTTGCTTGCACTTTACTGTTTCTCTCTCTCTCTCTCTCTATCTATCTCTCTCTCTCTCTCGTGTGTGTGTGGCGAGTTTGCCTGCGCACATGGAGGAGCGCGACTTTTTGTCTTTTAACTTTTTGGGAGAGATCGTTAATAAAGAGTGGTTTTAACCGCTGTTAAAACCAGCAATGGTTTCCTGCCTTTTCTGCACCGCCGCTGGAAACCCAGCAGTCGCTACATTGTTGTCAGAAGTGGAGGCGAGGCAGGTACCTTGACGCCCACTTGGAAGCTGGCAGGGGAGAGTATAGAAATGCCCAAATAATTGGCATAGGCAAAACTAGATTGGCCCAGCATCAATGTTGAAGCTTTGGACGAAACTAGACTCGCCCAAATTAATGGCATGGGCGAACCAGATTCGCCCAACATCGATTCTGAAGCGTTGGACGAAACTAGACTCACCCGGACTAGCCCCGATTTCAAGCTCTGGGCCAATCTAGATTTGCCAGATTGGATGCAGGCGAGTGCCAAAAAAAAGTGGTAACTTAGGGATTCGCCCAGAAGCTCTTGCCAAAACTAGATTGGCTCGGGCAAAACTAGGCTCGTCAGACCACCAGCTTTTATTATATATATATATATATATATATATATATATATATATATATATATATATATATATATATATATATATATATATATATATATATATATATATTATATTTATTTATTTATTTATTTATTTATTTATTTATGGCTCAGGTTATCAGGAATGGGTGAGGCTAAGGATGATAAAGCAATAAAAACAGTAAATGTAATGGCTTAGGAAATAACTCATTATTAAGCCTGCCAAGCACTGTATAGAACATACATAAACCCAATAGCACCTTCATTCCTGATTGTAACATTTGACTAGGAAAAGTCTTGACTGATCCTTGTGGATATCTTTGAAGATTACAGTTATAGCAATGGGGGTGTGAGGGATTTGTATTTTTATAATAAAAAAATGATTGCCAAGCTGTGCCGGTACAGTCGTCCATTCGAGAAGCTGTATTTTTCAATTGAGAATGTCTAGCGCCATGTTTAAGTATTATTTTCTCTTTCCAAGTCTATGCTGAAATAAACATTATTCCGTATTTTATTCATTTGCTTTCTTCTTATGTATTGTAATACATTCTACATTGCTTACTTAATAAGGAGCATTGTTGAGTTCAATTACACAATTACAATTGTGTGAGATTATACTACTTTGTGTTCAGTTTACAAAAAGATTATTCTTTGAAAGGTGAAAGGTTGGTGGTGTTGATCTGTCTTTTTCTTTGTCTCTGTTCACCTTTCTTCCACTCATAACTTGCAGGTCTGGAGAAGCACTTTGATGTCAGGGAGGTAATAAGACTGTTCTGGGAAGTCTCTGTTACACTGAAGGCTGCATAATGCTGGGCTGGGCAAACCGCCAGCACAAAGAAATTACAGCTTTTATGATCAATTGATTAAATCACTGTGACTTTATTTAAAATTATAGCTGGAATTAAAAGCACAGTTTTTACGGTTTCCACTTGGCAGAAAAGAACACAACCTTTACCGTTAGATATAACCCTCTCTGCTCTAGAGCCCGACACATTTTTTTTTTTACCTCTGTTCAATTAGACAATTGCAGCGATCTGAGCTATTCCACAGACAGCATCTCTGATTGTTGAGTAGTTGTATTTATTAAGGATTCTGCTTGCTTTGAACAAATGAAAATGAGATCGGAAGTATGGATTTTAATACGTCTACATCATAACATAAAATCTGCAAATGGGAGCGATATCCATCCAGCCTTTTTACCTGTTCTGGGGTATAAAGGGCTACCTTATGATGAGGGATCACTACAGTAATAGTTGCAGAAATTTTAAACCAAGAAAAGGGTCAGTCATGTCAGTTACTTGGCCTCCTCCTTAAGAGCATAACCTTGAAGATGCACAAGGAATAAGATAAGCCAAGATAACCACCACATTATATTAGCCTCTTTATGTACACGTGATCATTAAATCCGATCATCTGAGTAAAATGCATGTACACAGTGTTATATAGCCAGTAGGCCACTTTGCATTGCAGAACATTGTGGGGGTGGTGGTGGTTATGGTATTTAAAAAAAAAGGCTTTGTTTCCTTTTAAACTTTCTGGGAGTTGGCAGTGCAAAACCCAATTTTACCATTTTATGATTTGTCAGTCGCTGGTGGCAGATACCCAAGTCAAGGCAGCGTTTGACTGACAAGCTAGACAAGAGCTGTAGGAGCCCAGTCAGACAGCAAATTAGGAGCTATCTGTTACAAAGTCACACTAAAAACATGTCTGATATTATTCGTTTAATAAAGGGTATTGAAAAAAATAATACAACAATTTAAAAAATAAAACTGCTTCACCTGACTGCCAAGAAAGCTCATTATAAACAGGTGCTGTCAAAGATTCAGATGTAACCTGAATCTGTCTGCAAGTTTATTGCTAGAGGGTTTATTTTTATTTATTTATTTTTTTCACAACTGGTAGGTACAGATATAAAAATGTAAAAACATCTCAAACAATAAAAACATTTGCTATGAAAACATTTTATTAAAAGGGGTGAAAAGAAAGCTTGACACAAAAAACTTTAAAAGAAAAACAAATCTTTATTTTTAAAAAGCATTAAAATATTGCCATATACAGGTCTTAATGAAAAGTAGAAACAAATCTGTTGCCTTCATAAATCACAGGTTGGGTCACTAACATGGAGCTTACAAAATGCTGGGCATGTAGATTCCAGAGCTGGCAGGGAATGGTTTGAGGAGCAGACAGACTGTACATACAATACACTGTAGATTCACCATACACAAAGCTTTCAATTAACCACATTTCCCAATGTCTCTAAAAAAAACCCAAACATATTAATTATTATTATTATTATTATTATTATTATTATTTATTTATTTATTTATTTATTTATTTATTTATTTATTTATTAGCAGACACCCTTATCGAGGGCGACTTACAGTTGTTACAAAATATCACAGTACAAAGTATCACGTTATAGAATATCACATTACAGATAAGAGAAGTTATAAAGTACAGAAAAGTCAGTAGAAAATAAGATCAAATTCAAATAAGAGCAAAATAAAGACTGCAGTAAATTACATTTTAGAGCGAGTTCAGGATTATTATTATTTCCATTACATGAGAGTAGGTGTTAAAACTTCATGCTGATATTGGCTCTCGCCAAGATAAGCACCAACCAAGACATAGCTTATTTTACTGTAAACTAATGTGATCCATCTGCGTTTACTTCCATCTGATGTAGATATCCTTCTGCCTGGTGTTGATGGCTGAAGGGTAATGCTGGCTCCAGGGATCAGCCTATTTTGCCTCCCTGGCGCATCAGCACACACAACGGCTGCAATGCTGGCTACAGGGAGCAACCGCAATGCGGCCTCCCTAGCGCATCAGCATGACAACTGTCTGGACTGAGCTGAGTAGGGTACTTCTCTGGGGTCGTCAAGTGGCCACCTTCCATCCTTGTTGTTTCATCAACTAGCCCATGACACCTTAAGAGGGCTTGACAGTGATTCTGGTGTCCCAGCATCACCCCCTCCGTCCCCCGCTCAGTTAAGCCCAGCTTACTTACCTTCCTTTACATCGACGTTGCTTTCTTTCTACTGTGCTTGAGATCCCCAACCAGAATATTTTCGTCTCAACCAGAGCCAGTTGCTGCTCCTCTCTGCTGCTTCAGATAAGTTCTTCATTGCGCGTCGCAACTCTTGACCACTGAATCCGATGTCTCTTTGAAACTGGGTTGTGGAGTGTGCCACAAATCCTCGACAACCCACCTCCACTGGGTAAACCTGGACTCTCCATCCTCGCTGTTCCGCTTCAGCAGCTAGTTGAGCATACCGAAGTTTCTCCCTTTCATATGCCTCATCCACAGCATTCTCCCTTGGCACTGTTAACTCTACCAGGTAAACAAGGCGTGCTCATCCAGACCACAAGACAATATCAGGTCGAAGGTTAGTGGTGGCAATCACAGGTAGGAAAATAAGCTGTTGTCTGCCAGCATTTTCCAGTCTCTAACAGCTTCCAGTTGTCCAAGACAAGTTTTAGTTATAATACCTTTTCTTGGTGGTTGCTCCCCTGGGTGGAGGAATGTTGTTCTTCCTGTGTCATATATTGCTGGAATTGGTGGCACCCTGTTGGTCATGCTGCGCTTGTCTTCCAATGCTACGCCAAACATCGCAGCACCTGGTCATGACGCCAAGTAAACCGTTCTTAGCACAAAGTACAACACGGATCCTCTCCTACCCATAGTTTAAGGTTCTGTGGTGATGGGAGAACATCATATGCTGACCTGATGAGAAAACTGATCCTGCTCTGTTCCATTGTCCATAGATCTCGCTAGCCGATCTTGTGTTGTTCCACACTCTCCCATCTCGTCCATTCTCCCTGCTTGGCCTGGGAAACTGCCTTTATGCACCTCATCCTCTCCTCCTGCTTTTGCACTTCGTTGACTATCAGCTTCCTCCGTTGAGCTGGGGCTGCCTTGTGCCATGTAGGAGGAGCTAAACTGAGACAAGGCCTCCTTTTCCGTGCTGTATTTGCCCCATGATATCACTGATACGAAGGGCAGCCTTTGCATTTTCCACAGCTTCCTTTGCCGCCCACTTTCTTCCAGTTTTCAACAGGTGCTGTCTCCCGCACACATTTGTTGTGTGACTCTACCAATGTCATTTCCAATCAAACCTTGGCGCACTTAAACTCCACAGTTAGAGCTGAGACTGGCAGCTGCAGTATCCCTTTACTATAGCAGCTTGGAACGCCTAAACATTTCCTGACGTATGAATTGATTAATGCTTCCGGCTTCTCTACTGTTGTCAAGGAAACCTCATACACAGTGAGTGGCCACAGATGTCTTGGCAGTAGACCAAACTGAGAGCACCAGAGTAAGTTTGCCCGGTAAAGCACTGCTGTCTATGCTCTTCAACCCTTGCACTGCTTGTTGTCTCACTTCTCCCACACGAACTGTGTCGTTTAGGTCCCCATCATACCATCTCCTAAGACTTTTCACAGGCTTCTCAGACAATGTTGGTATTATAAGAACAGTTAAACTTATAGTAAAAATATTTGCTTATAGAAGTAAAGTCCATTAAGAGCACATAGTAAGTACGATAAATGGATTAGAACGATTTCAAATAAGAGCAAATACAAAAAACATAATACAGATAAAATGAAATACAAGATATAGGAAATAGTTATAATTAACAGCAGTAGTAGAATACGGCAAATGTTTTGGGAGGAATGTGCAACTCTGTGCAGGAATGGATGCCAATGCACCAGTAAAAATCACTGGACATGAAATAAATAAAATGGATTTAAAACAAGTTCTAAGTCATAATACATACGGTAGAAAGAGATTAGAAAAAAAGCATTAGTATTACTTTCCTTCACAATGTTTCAAAGGCTATAATTTTCAGTTTAATTCAGAGGTGTAGATTTATAAATAAGTTGTGTGAGATTGCTTGTTCCCCAGGAGACTGGCTGTCTTGAACATTACTGAAATAAAATTCATCAGGCGTAAATGTTAGCCGAAGAGATGGGACAGATCAAAGATTAATCTATATCACTGTCTATGACTTCATCGGTCATATCAAAAAACTTAGCAATTCACTTTTCATTTACTGGCTGCCAAAAGGACAATTTTCAAACTGTCAAATGACTAGAGAAGCAAGGCAAAGATTAATGTATGCTTGATCTAAAAGCATATTTTTTTTCTGGATGTAAGGTCAGCAATGCTAAATGATAAAACTTTGTATTTCTGTGAGTTGTTTTTTTTTTTTAGATTTTCTCCACATCTGCATTGTCTTTATTGACATGAACATGTTTGTTCTCTTTGTGTATTTAGATATATAATACAGTATGAATAAATCAATCTATTTTAAGTAGTAATGCGATCTGTTTTTAGATTCAGAGCCCCATGAAGGTGAGCTTTGTTTAAAACTGCTGTGTTTTGGTATGCAGTTCTTAAGTGGGTTATTAATTACCAGTAGTTCTGATATATTAATCAGGTTGCTGCTTCTTGCCAAATGACTGGATTCTGCATGCATGATGTCCTAGCATGAAGTCACAGAGAATGTGCCTAGCTGAAATGTAGAATGTTAAACTGGCATGCAGAAATTGGTAAAACCTTTGATTCAGGACAGCTGTTGAATGAGTGTGTTGTTGCTGCTGCTGCAGGTTCTGGATTCTGACCCGGTGGATCAGACCCAGGAGGTAGAGGAGGATCTGGATCTGCTTTATGACAGTCTGGAGGTCTACAACCCCAGCGACAGCGGGCCGGAAATGGAGGACAACGAGAGCGTCCTGAGCACGCCGAAGCCGAAACTCAAGTAAGGAAAAATCAGTTTCAGTCGATAGATCACAGAGTGAATGCAGTAGATAACATTTCGTTTAAGGCTGTAAACACTTCAAACATGTAAATGTAAAATGAAAATGCACTTAAATGAACTTTTAATTAAAAAATTACTTTTTGTAACTGAAAACTGTATTGGCATAAGAAATACAAATACTGCTATAAATAGTAAGTCAAGTGTACTTTTTTATTGGATAATAGTTTCAACGGTCAATAACTTGATAAATAGATTTACATGAATGCATGCAAATTGTATTCTGCTCGGTTTTAGATTTTCACCTACCAGTAAATGTAACATGTACTTTTTTTTACAGGCCATTCTTTGAAGGAATGTCGCACTCCAGTTCACAGACAGAGATTGGGAGCCTGCAAAGCCAGAAGAGCCAGAACATTCATGTGAGTGTGGCAACCCCCTTTGTTACATAAGAATAAAGTTTGATTTTACAATGTATTGTTTGCTCATTTTGCTGTAACACATATCCTGAACTGAACAGATAAGCTTCAGCTGGATTTTGGAACATTTAATAGCACTGGGGAATAGCCCTGGGTTGAATCAAGCACCTATCTATGGTTAGTCTGACATTACCTCTTAGAATAAGTTATTCATGTAATCCAGTGCTGTCAAAATACCCCAATAACATCTAGCAGTGTGTTTTGTTTTTTTTTTCCCAGCGGGTTGGTCTAAGCTGATCAAATCACCCCCTAAATCGTCATTAAGTGATTTTCAAGATTGTAAAAATCCCTGTTAGCTTAGAGGGAATCTACAGTACCATAGGATGATGACCACTCTCCTTTTGATTGTCTGATACGATCCATAAGGTTTATAATGCAATTCTCCGTCTTGTCTCTAATAGTGTTTCCTATTCAGTTGAAAGTCTGCTTGATGATTGTTTTTCCCTCTGACTAATATTAAGGATTTTCCATTCCTTTCACTTTCAAATTTTTCACTTTTCATAAATTCAGCACTATTAGTTCAAGGATATTCAGCAGCAGGGCCCATTGGTTACTGATTGATTGATTGATTGATTGATTGATTAATGGATGGGTGGATTGATTGAGGCAGTGGCTGTGTCATATATTAAAGGTCATTTCCAGTCTGTGTAGCTGAGACTACTGATCCTGGGTTAAGACTGTGGTTGGCTATTCGGGGCCTGTCCTACAGTATTTGCACAAACATTCAAAGCAACTAATACAAATAAAAAAAGGAATTAAATATTATATTTGACTTCTGTTCCATTCAAGCGAGAATTGTAATAGATGGGAATGGTGTCAGCCGCCCCCACTCTAAATCTTTTGTTCTCTTGTTTGCTCTCTATGATGTGTTTGAGTTTTGGACTTGCAGCTTCCTGTTACAGAGGAAATGTACCCCCCCTAGTTAACTCAACCCAATTAAAGGGAGAATTAGGGTCAGCTGTTTAAGTACTTTGGTTAACAACCAGGCCTGATTTGGGCCAGCCCTGCCCAATATAAATCTGACTAACTTTGGCCCTTCCCATCAGAGTGAAGTTGTCAGCACACGGGTACTAGAGGCACATCATGCCACGAACAAAAGAAATTCCTGAAGACCTCCGGAAAAAAAAGTTGTTGATGCCTATCAGTCTGGAAAGGGTTACAAAGCCATTTCTAAGACTCTGGGGCTCCACCGAACCACAGTCAGAACCATATTATCCAATTGGACAAAGTTTGGGACAGTAGTGAATCTTCCCAGGAGTGGCCGTCCTGCCAAAATCTCTCCAAGAGCAAGGTGTAAAATCATCCAGGAAGTCACAAAGAACCCTAGAACAACATCCAGGGATCTGCAGGCCTCTCTCGCCTCGGCTAAGGTCAGTGTTCATGACTCCACCATCAGAAAAGACACTGGGCAAAAATGGGATTCATGACAGAGTAGCAAGGTGGAAACCATTGCTCACTAAGAACATCATGAATGCTCGTCTCAAGTTTGCCAAAAGGCACCTGGATGATCCTCAAGAGTTCTGAAACAATGTTCTATGGACAGATGAGCAAGTCTACATCAGAATGGTTGAAGAACAAGAAATTTAAAGTTTTGGAATGGCCTAGTCAAAGTCCAGACCTAAACCCCATTGAGATGTTGTGGCAGGACCTGAAACAAGCAGTTCATGCTTGAAAACCCACAAATGTCACTGAGTTGAAGCAGTTCTAAATGGAGGTGTGGGCCAAAATTCCTCCACGGCGCTGTGAGACACTAATCAATAACTATAGATAGATAGATAGAGTGCACTCCGTTTATCCCGTTTATCCGTCCCGGGTGATTTGATTCTCCATAAGAGGTTAATTCTTTAAAAGTGGACCGATATGATTACTGTGGGGAAGTGCTGCAGAATCAGTACGTTAGTTTGAGAATGAAAGCTTTGTTCCCTGCAGTTTAATGGGTTGACCACTATATGTCATGAGTTCCCACATGTATGCACAGGGACCACACAAAGTATTGATTAGTTAATGGTCCACTTTGTTTGTTTGTTTGTTTGTTTTATTATTATTATTAGCGGTTGTTTCCCCACTGTACTGTAAGAAAAATAAAACCAACACCGGTTTTAAACTGTAACTCAAGACTCCAGCCTGATCATTTACACTGCCCTCGGCCACGTCACATTACAATTAGCAAAAACACCTCGCGCTTCAGCAGTTTAAATACAGCTTACTTATTTTCTGTTGCGATGCAAATCTCAGTTTTTCATTAAGCGGAGATGCTTCATTGGCTGTACATGTCATTGCACTTGATCAAGTACAATATTACATGTAGTCAGTTTGCCCCAATATAAGCGGATTGCTTGATTCTTGCAAGCAGATTATTTTACATTGGTTAGTATAGGAATTAATTTGCCCCAGTGGTTTTGATCACTATATGCGGTTGATTGTTGTATCAGTGATTTCTTATAAACGTAATGCACTGTGTGTGTGTGTTTTTATATATATATATATATATATATATATATATATATATATATATATATATATATATATATATATACACTACCGGTCAAAAGTTTTAGAACACCCTCCATTTTTCCAGTTTTTATTGAAATTTACGCAGTTTAATGTGTCAATGTACTCTGAAATTAAAGCATAGAACAAATAAACAATTGGAGATAAAAAAGAAATCATGGAATCGTTTTGTTTAACAAAATTTAATCTAAATTTTTGACTCATCAAAGTAGCCACCTTTTGCAGATATAACAAGCCGAACACACTCGTGGCATTCTTTCTACAATGGAAATCAAATATTGTTCGGAAAGTTCTTCCCAACACTGTTGTAGAAGTTCCCACAAATGTGTTGCACTTGTAGGTTGCTTTGCTTTCACCCTTCTGTCCAGTTCATCCCAAACCAGCTCGATGGGGTTTAAGTCTGGAGACTGTGCTGGCCATTCCATGATTTGAAGCCTACCGTCTTGTTCTTTTCTTCTAAGGTAGTTCTGACATAGCCTGGAGGTATGTTTTGGGTCATTATCTTGCTGTAGGATGAACCCCTGACCAACTAGGCATATACCAGAGGGTATTGCATGGCGCTGCAAAATGCTGTGGTAGCCGCTTTGGTTCAGGGTGCCACTCACTCTGTGCAAGTCGCCGACTCTGGATCCAGCAAAGAGCCCCAGACCATCACGCTTCCTCCTCCATGTTTGACAGTTGGTGTCACACACCGAGGAACCATCCTTTCTCCTACTCGACGGCATACAAAACCCTGCGTGATGAACCAAGATTTCAAATTTTGATTCATCGGTCCATAAGACCTTCTTCCAGTCTTCAGTAGGCCACTGGCGGTGCTTCATGGCCCAGGCAAGCCTCTTTTTCTTATTTTGCCATCTTAGCAATGGCTTTCTTACTGCAACTCGACCTGTCAAACCTGCAGCTCGAAGTCTTCTCTTCACAGTTGAAACTGAGACTTGCTTACTTCGACCAGTGTTAAGCTGTGCTTGAAGCTGTTGTCCTGTGAGCCGCCTATCACGCAAGCTGTTGACTCTCAGAAACTTGTCTTCTGATTCTGTTGTGGCTTTGGGTCTGCCAGACCTCATCCTGTCAGAGTTTCCTCCAGTTTCCAAGTGCCTTTTGATGGTGTAGGAAACTGTACTCACTGACACCTTGGCTTTCTTTGCAATTTCTCTAAAGGAAAGACCTACACTTTTAAGGGTTATAATGGTCTGTCTGTCTTCCTTTGTTAATTGCCTTTTTCTCGCCATTATGATAGCAATATACTACTTCCTGCAGTACAATACTGTCCAAATAATGCTTAAGAGGGTGTAGTAACACAGTCTGTTCCAACACTGCTTTTATACAGACAGAGGGTTTGTAAGTAATCAACAAAAGTTGGGACACCTGTAGGAATTGTTAGCATCAACTTTCAAGGCTTAATTTACTTCCATTGCTGCAGAACAGCTGTAAGTTGTTAACCCATTACTTGTTCCCTGAAAAGGCCTTTTTGTATAACTCTGAAATGTACATTATTTTTCAGTTTTGGTAACCTAAACTTTTTTTAACCTCTGGCAGTTTACCGCTTACCTTTGTACCATTTCAGGTTATTCACTGGACTTGAACTGCTGGAAAAATGGGGTGTTCTAAAACTTTTGACCGGTAGTGTGTGTATATGTGTGTGTGTATATATATATATATATATATATATATATATATATATATATATATATATATATATATATATATATATACAGTACTGTGCAAAAGTTTTAGGCAGGTGTGAAAAAATGCTGTAAAGTAAGAATGCTTTCAAAAATAGACATGTTAATAGATTATATTTATCAATTAACTAAATGCAAAGTGAGTGAACAGAAGAAAAATCTAAATCAAATCCATATTTGGTGTGACAACCCTTTGCCTTCAAAACAGCATCAATTCTTCTAGGTACACTTGCACAAAGTCAGGGATTTTGTAGGCATATAGTCAGGTGTATGATTAAACAATTATACCAAACAGGTAGTAATGATCATCAATTCAATATGTAGGTTGAAACACAATCATTAACTGAAACAGAAACAGCTGTGTAGGAGGAATAAAACTGGGTGAGGAACAGCCAAACTCAGCTAACAAGGTGAGGTTGCTGAAGACAGTTTACTGTCAAAAGTCATACACCATGGCAATACTGAGCACAGCAACAAGACACAAGGTAGTTATACTGCATCAGCAAGGTCGCAATCGGAAGATGTCCAGCAGTGCCATCAGCTCAGAACTGGCAGAAAACAGTGGGACCCTGGTACACCCATCTACTGTCCGGAGAAGTCTGGTCAGAAGTGGCCTTCATGGAAGACTTATGCCAAAAAGCCATACCTCCGACGTGGAAACAAGGCCAAGTGACTCAACTATGCACGAAAAACACAGGAACTGGGGTGCAGAAAAATGGCAGCAGGTGCTCTGGACTGATGAGTCAAAATTTGAAATATTTGGCTGTAGCAGAAGGCAGTTTGTTCGGGCCAAGGGCTGGAGAGTGTACACGAATGAGTGTCTGCAGGCAACAGTGAAGCATGGTGGAGGTTCCTTGCAAGTTTGGGGCTGCATTTCTGCAAATGGAGTTGGGGATTTGGTCAGAATTAATGGTCTCCTCAATGCTGAGAAGTACAGGCAGATACTTATCCATCATGCAATACCATCAGGGAGGCATCTGATTGGCCCCAAATTTATTCTGCAGCATGACAACGACCCCAAACATACAGCGAAAGTCATTAAGAACTATCTTCAGCGTAAAGAAGAACAAGGAGTCCTGAAGTGATGGTATGGCCCCACAGAGCCCTGATCTCAACATCATCGAGTGTGTCTGGGATTACATGAAGAGAGAGAAGCAACTGAGGCTGCCTAAATCCACAGAAGAACTGTGGTTAGTTCTCCAAGATGTTTGGGCCAACCTACCTGCCGAGTTCCTTCAAAACTGTGTGCAAGTGTACCTAGAAGAATTGATGCTTGATGCTGTTTTGAAGGCAAAGGGTGGTCACACCAAATATGGATTTGATTTAGATTTTTCTTCTGTTCACTCACTTTGCATTTAGTTAATTGATAAATATAATCTATTAACATGTCTATTTTTGAAAGCATTCTTACTTTACAGCATTTTTTCACACCTGCCTAAAACTTTTGCACAGTACTGTATATATAATGGATGAAGGCTATATTTGCATCCTGAGCCTTTTTTTAAAAAACGGCATAATACCACAGTAGTGACGTCAAAAAGTGATAATTCCTCTAGAGGAAAATATACTTGAACTTTGACCCATTCGACTCCTCGAGGCCATCACTTTCATTTCAAACACAAAATGGCTCGTTTTCAATCACTCGACAACACATACACATTAGTGGAAGGCAAACATGTAGACTAAAGAATGCTAATAGAATCACAAACTGGAGCCAAATGAAACCTGAAACGTGCATGTTCTGAGTTTTACTGGGTTGAAAGGTTCACACAGTGTGTCTGATTATTGTTAGATGTGATTTGATGTAGATTGTCCATTTTACCTGCAGACTGGTGAATTTCTCGCATGTGAGAAGAGCAAACCTGCCCCCTCCAGGTATCCGGAAGAGGTTATTGTGGAATCCATGACAGGGGTGAGTGATTCTCTCCCTTGTATCTTTACATCTATTGGCATGCATCTAGCCAGTGTATTCAAGTCATCGTACCCATCTGTTTAACCTTCGTTTCTTCAGTTATACCTCCCCACTTCATTTTTCTCTCAGTCTCGCCTTCTCTGAGAAAAAAAATCTCTAATAGTTTTTACTAATTATGTGTTTCTCTATTTATGCGTTTTTGTGTGCACTACAGCCTGTTGCTTGTTACAACCTGCTGCGGCCTTGTGCCCAGTGTGAAGCCAGCAGCTCGAGTTGCTCCTTCCCAGGGATCCAGCAGCATAAGACTGTGACTCCGGCTGGAGCTTATTTTAATTATCGTTTTTGCTTTTTAGCACTATACGAGATATTTTATATTTTTTATATAATTGTTTAATTACTGTTTTTTGTTGAGAAAGTATTTTCTCTGTGTGTGTTTTCTGTTCTTTTACAGATTCTGTGCACAGGCCTGTCTGCAACGTGGTGCTCAAGCACACGTGCAGCAAGAGCAGCTGCTGGACTCGATTGTTGTTGCTTTAAGGAATTTCAGCCACAGTATCTTGATGCCGTTTTGGTGACAGCAGTTTAGCTTCACCATTGCAAAGGCTGTTAGTCCATTCTAACAAGCAGGCTTCCCTCAGTCTCGTGTGTGGTACTGACTGAGTGGTTTTGCCAGTGGTTTTTACAGATGGGCATCCCTGTACGTTGCCACCCACGGTGACTGTAAACCGGTGGACCCCTACCCACCCGGGACCGAGGTTCGCGTACCGGCACCATCCCGGACCGTACCCGTACCGACCCAGTGCTAAAGTCACTGAATCAGTACCGAACCAATTCTATACGGTCCGGGTACCGACCCAGTTCCGAACCGGTACTATACTGTACCGTACTGTATCGAACCAGTGCTAAAGTCACCCAACTGGTACCGACCCAGTTCAGACGAGGTACTGTACTGACCCGGTGCTAGAGCCACCCAACTGGTACCGACCCGGTTCCGACCAGGTACTGTACCATACCGACCCAGTGCTAAAGCCACTGAATCGGTACCGAACCGTCCTGGTACTGATGTGGTTTCGATGTGGTTTCGACGTGGTACCGACCCGGTCCTACACGGTGTAAAAACCACCAAACCGGTAGCACGCGCCTGACGGGACAGGACGGGGCAGGGGGTGAAGCACTGCTGTTGGATGCCCGATCGCTCTAGGGCATACGTTTCGTCCTGCGGTGGACGAGATGCTGCAGCGCGTGGGAATCCACTAACCAGCTGGTTCGCCTGCTCCCCAAGCCCACTGTTTACAGTGTATTAACTCAGAATGTCTTGATTCCTTTAGGAGGCTGAGGAGGAGGATTTAGGCACTGGGAATGCCAGCACCTGGGACACTAGCACAGATAAACTGACTTCTTCTGTTGGGAAGCTCAGTAAAACAGAGTCCCAGAACCTTGTGTCACCCAGGTAAATGAATCTGCTTCTGTTTCACAATTGGTTTTTTTTGTCTAGTAAACACAGGGAGGGATAACTGTCTGTGGTACAGGATGTTTTGTCTTTTTTATTTTATGTTTTCATAATATATAAAATATATTAAACATAAATAAGCTTAAAAAAGTACATGTTATAATATATGCAGGAGTTTGCATAGTAGCTAATTGCATTTGGGTTGCCATTCAAGCATAAATTGGTGATGTCTTATTGTGCCAGACATGATAACTGGCCTTTTTCAAGTTACACTAATGTTAACCTGACTCTTGCAACGTTTCTTTCAGGAAACATTAATTTAGTTGTTTTGTTGTTTGCTTGTTTTACTGCAACATGCCCCATTTAAGCTGATTTCTGACTACTCTTGTAAGGTTTAATTGTGTAGAGGAGTCATGCCTTTTCTGAAAACAGCATAGGGTTAAAGCTATTTTAAAATTATTTTTGCTTTTACACTCATTAAGGTGTATGCTATGGCACAATACAAAGTTATATGGATGAGATTTTTTACAACTATGCATACAAATCTCATGGTCAGTGCTAAGGGATGTTAGCCATTTTTTTCTTTTTTTTAAATTTTATTTAGCAAAGTAGAAATTAAGCAGCATAGACGCCCCCGAAGCACTTCAATGAAAGATCGTCAGAACTCGAAAGCACAGATTGACCGAACATACAGCATCGACAGCGAGAGTTCACCAGACTCTAGGCTAAACACACAGGTACATTTTTTTTCAGGAAGGATCAAAGTGGGCTTCAGAGTGAGAGAGTCACATTTCCTGAATTAATAGATTGTTTTCTCTGGAGGTGGTCTTAGCATGTGCATGTTGCAATTTCATCTGGTTTTAATGGTCCAGGAAGACAGTAATTCCCAGTTTAATGAGCCATAGCAAAGTCATGTTGTTGTTTTTTGACAAAACAAAACAGTGAAGTGTCACAAATGTAAATTGTGCAGAAACCAAAAAATACAATAAAATCCCTTAGCTTAATGTACCTTCTTTTAATGCCTTTTAAAATCTTTTGGTTACTAAGTTTCCTTCTGTTTTGAACACACTCGTGCATTTAAGGGTCTACAGTTTGTTTTATATTTTGTTTCTCTGAAATAAAATATAAAGAGGTTTTTCTAAAAATAAAAAAAACAACTAGCAGCTGCTTATGTAATTATAACAGCAAAGATGCAACCAAATCTGCCGTGGCAGGAAGAGAGACTAGGGACAGAAGGCATAAGATTAATGATGACAATTATTTCAGCAATAAGAATTATCTTTTTTCTATCAAGGTAAACCTAATTGAGATTGCAATATCGTTTGAAAGGTCTAGATGTTTGTTCTTATTTTCAATTACCAATATACAGTACATGGTCAATAAAAAGGTACCCTGTTGACTTGTGTATTATATATTTTTTTATGTATTTCAGATTTGACAGTGAATACTGTTTTCATTAAACCTTTAGTAAAACGTTGTATCGTTTAGGATTGAATTGCTGTATACCATTTATGTAATTAGGGGCCCTTTTCACAAAGCAACTCAAGACTTACGGTAAATAGCAAGCTTTATTCTTTCTACTGTTTCACAAAACAATATTTCAAGACAGGTTCCAGTATTGTTTTGTAGAAATCAGCTCAGTGAGCCTAACTTATTTAGTTAAAAGATACATGTTTTCCTCTCTTTCAGTGTATTTTATCCTACTGCATAAAATGAATACAGATTCAGCAGACTGCTGCCAAGATGTGTTTTGTGAAAGTGTCCCCAGGCTTGGTGTTGTAAAAGCACCCTAGGATGCTTGCTGACGAAGGATGTTATTAAAATGTGATTGGTACGGTCTCTACAGGTCCCTCGGAAATCCGTGTACGACCAGCTGAACCAAATCCTGATCTGCGACGAGCAGCTGCCGGAGAGCATCATCCTGATCAATACGACAGACTGGCAGGGCCAGGTGGGTTACTGGCAAAAGTGTGTGCTGTGCAAGCCACACACAGGCTCATTGGGAGGGCCAGTTGTGCATTAGCTAAACACACAGCACAGTTTATACAGTGCTGAATGTCAGCATCTGCTTGGTGGGAGACCAACCACAGTATACAATGCTGGCTCCTCATAGAAGAGATTGGCAAGGACAGATGGGGAGGTGCGGGGGTAATATAAAATATGCACCACACGATAGACACACCACTGATCAGTTGAAGTGGGTGTGGTACTGTATCTAGCCATAAGATACACCAGCGGGAGCCAAACTCTTGTAATTTTATATTTGCGGACCTAAAAAAGCCTTCTGTCTTTACTGGAATCACGCAGTAGGTGATAAAATAAAAGCATGAAATACAGCCACAACACGCTATGCAAAAAAAAGTGTGAATTTGAATTGTAACCGTGTACTGAACAGCCATGTATTACAGTACAGTATGTGTTTATTTGAAAGAAAGGGGAAAGTTCCATTATTTGGTAGGAATATATGCTACTGTTGTAAAGGACACAAATGTATCTAGATCGTTAGGTGTTTTGTGTCCTCTTCTGCGTGTGAAACATAGGTTTGCAATGAACTTAGTTTAAAAACATCCACTTAACAGTCTGATTTCTATTTAGGTCTTTGTTAAAAGAAAACCAGTACACATTGCCCTGTTTCCTGAATAATAGTGAAGGCATGTGAGTTTTGACAGCATTACAAAAATGTGTTGTTAGCACTTGGATGAATACATTTATTGTTTTTGAAGAATATGTTTATTGTTTTGTGTTGATTGTTGTTTGAAGACGAACCAACGGCTAGACGTCTAAATGCCACAATGCTTTCGTGGATGTGTCTCTTTTCTTTCCTGACAGACCCTACTGGCACCCTTATTAAGCCATTTGATTTGATTTGTTTAACTAAGTTGTGGTTTATCTTCCTTTCTGCTCCCTGTTTCAGTATTTGTCTGAGATTCTACATGAGCAAAATCAGCCGATTGTTTCCACGTGTTCGGCAGTGGACGTTCAGGCAGCGTTTAACACTATTGTTACCAGGATCCAGAGATTGTGAGTAAACCCCAGAGCCTGGCAGCATAAAAGCCTGTGTCTCTTCCTTTTGTCTCTGCTCAGTTTCGAAAGAAACATAGGCAGCTGCAATACAGCTCCCTGTACTTCACACTCATAAGCATGCTCAAATTGTTTTTTTAAGCACTATTCTTAAGGAATCTCAAATTAATTGTTTCCAAAACCAGCATAGTACATGTAGTCGGGCTTCCTATGTGCCTATACAGTGGGTGTTGATAGATGGAGAGTGCAGTCATTTTGATGAACTGTGAATTTAAATTGCAACTCATATTGTGCCGAGACCTACAAGCCTACTGTACTTAGACTGGGGGAACGGTTAACAGAATAATATGGTGAAGAGTGGAAAATCTCCCAACTCCACAACTTTACGAAAGCTAAAGAAAGAAAATCAATTTTAAAGTTCTTTAAGCCAAGCTGTCGTTCACTGGGAGAAGAAAAGTGGCTTGCATAAATAGCCAGATAACTTAAACAACCCTTTACAAACATTATTAAAGACCCCTTAGCCAGATATGATACCAGGAAAAGTATATCCCTGGTTCCATTTTTAAAATAATATTTGTTTTAGAGTCTGATGCTGCGTCACACTATTCTAAAAGTAGCCTACTTCAAAACAGCTGTTAAATATGTTTAGAGAGATCAATAAGCAGCAAATACAATGAGTCCCAAATGCTGTCTGTCATTAAAAAAATTATTGAAATAGAAATAGTAAAATAATAGCTTATTTGAGCCCTTCATGTGGAAATCAACTAAATATACTTCAAGTATATATTGATATTTTATTTTTAAAAGGAAATTCATAATTATATTTATTTATCATATAATACTTACTAAATCCTTCTCATTTTATGAACTTTACAAAAATGCACCGTTGTATTTATTTTGTATGACCGTATCTCTACTGCATACAGAACGATAGTGCGCTCTCCACTTTATAACAAAGGGGTTTTTGAAATACAGATGTGTATTATACATCATTAAAATACATAGACAGTAGTATGCAGCTTTACAATACACTCTGCAGACTTTTGTTCTCTGGTTATTGTTCTTACTTTGATAACCATGAACGTGTTTAAATGATGATCCCCAAAAAAGGAGAGCTTGATAGCTGTCGTATGATGAAATGTTTGTTTATGCATGCCTTTTCTTTTTACAAGTTGGCCATCGCTGTATGACACTCTGATTTCTGTCTTTGGGTTTCTGGGTTCCAGGGTGTGTAGCAATGCATCAGACAATCATCCTAAGTAGCTGCTAGTCACCTCCCAGCCTACAATGCCATATCTAAAAAAAACATAAAACTATCAATCTATCTTTGCAGCTGTAACTGCAATTCCCAAATGCCTCATACAATAAAAGTGGCTGTGGCTGGAGATCACAGTTATCTGAGCACTATCCTGAGGTTTTTTGTGGAACAGCTGGCAAACAAGACTCCCGACTGGCTCAACTACATCCGATTCCTCGTCATCCCTATTGGTAAGACAGTTGCAAGTGACCAGCGTGCACTGTGCATGTAAGCTGCACTATAATGTTCAGCATGCATATAACCTGCACTGCATGTGTGAATTTGCACATTCGTGTGTTTGCATCTCTTCGATAATGTATGCCTTTTGTATAACTCATTAGTATAACTAACATGCATAGTATAAGGTAAATTCCTTGTTTTATGGTTTTTTTTTTAGTGAAGTAAATGCTGTTGGACTTATCCTTCACAGCCCTTGACAGTATATAGCCCACATACATTGCACTGAAATCTGTAAAACGAACCATCTAATAGTCTGAAAATGTTTGTATTTCTTTTAAAAACCTGTCTGTTTAAATCTCATTTACAGCTGTTGTAACGCTTACTATTTTAATACTGAAAAAATAACACAATAGTACATTTTGTTGCTTCAATAGTAGGAATGCAAGCTGTTGATGATGTCAAGACTTATTTCTGTATGTCAGTTTTTTTATTTATTTATAATCATACCATTTGATGCTGATGGAGGCTTTATACTTTTACATTTCTCAGGCTGCCATCCACTAGCCAAGTATTTGGCATCATTTGATAGCAAATTCAACAATATCTTTATGGACGCAGCATGGAGGGAGATCTTCAGCAAAACAGAACCACCAACCTCAGGTATATAATCATACATAATGATAATACATTAGTACTATAAAAAAAAAAGTCATCACAGATTATTTTTTCATTGGTCCCGATTCTCTTTTTTTTTTTCTTCTGATATTTAAAAACGTGTTAATATTAAAGTGAGGAAGTTACAACTTGGGGGTGCTAGGGGACTTTGAGTTTTGATACTTAATTGTTTGGTTCTAGTTTTGTAAAATGTAACTGATATTTTTCCACTTTCGAACAAATAGATGGTGAAAAAATTATTTGGGCCCCTTTGACAACTGTTTAAATGTTGTGTCACAACAGTGTTGTGCAGACAACTCTTGTGGCTGTTGTGACTTGTGGTTTTGATTCTGAACCATTTTCAAAAGACTTGTATTCTTGTTGATGTTTTACAATGCATTTCCTCTAAGTGCATCATAAGGAAGACTTTTGAACTGGAGATTTGTATCGTGTTTACAGAGGAAAGCTACACTTACATGTCACTTCCTAGAACACTGTGTATGTGTCAAACTAGACAGCAATAGTATAATGGGGTTAGAAGAAGCATGAAGCAATCTGTATTGCTGGTTATACAGCCTGTGGAAGATGTATCTGGCTTCGTCCATTATAGAGGTGAGAGACTAAAGGATTACACTTCTCAAAAGGACCTTATTTCCTATTTGCACATTTTTATTAGAACATTGAAGCTTTATAGAATTAGTCCCTTTCAAACACTGCTGTTGTGGAAATGTCTAAGAGCTTGTATTTGCACACAGTTGATTCTCTGAAAACACTAGCATAGCAATAGTAGCTCTCCTCCAGTCGATTAAGTGCACAGAAAAATGTGGACAAAAATACTAGTACTAAAAGTACTAAATAACTTGTGAATTTTCAGCAATATGTAGCACACAGGATGCAGCAACAGTAAGTCATGAAAATGTTATAAAAGGCATGGTATGTTCTCCCCTTTGAAAATGTTGCTTTCAGGCATACCCCATAAGTAGGTTTCCGACACCTCTGGCAAAGCTGTGGAGGAGTCACAAAACAATGCTGTGGGCATATTACTGTATACAACAAAAATAAATACATCTTTGCCTGAAAACAAAATTGCCAGTATAAGGTTAACAGGGTTATCTTGCCTAAGGAACTCATTATGAAATACCATCTACCAGGGACAGAAATGAGACTCCCAGTGCATCTATTCCACATTTTAGGGTGAGCTTTAATTGCTCAAACTGCAGAGGCCCTAAGTAGGGATGTGCTTTTGGTAAATTTGTATGAACGTTTAAACGCTTTGCAATGTCAGAGTTTTTAAATGTTTAAACCATATCTACATGCACACACACACACACACACACACACACACACACACACACACACACACACACACACACACACACACACACACACACGCTCTCTTTATATTACATTCTGATACTGACAGCCCTGGTTAGTATTTTTTAAGCAAATAAAACCCTAAATAAGCAAATAACGTTTTGACATCGCAAAGACTACAAAGTTTAAATATATATATATATATATATATATATAGAGAGAGAGAGATAGATAGATATATATATATATATATATATATATATATATATATATATATATATATATATATATATATATATATATATATATATATATATATATTGAAATGTTTGTATTTATGGTTGCAATTGAAGTTGCTAGTGGAGATATAACTGCATACATATTATTGAACATGTTTGGATAGTATAATGTTTTTAGAATAGTGTTTCTTTTTTCTGTTACGCTTTTATATATATATATACAGTACTGTGCAAAAGTTTTAGGCAGGTGTGAAAAAATGCTGTAAAGTAAGAATGCTTTCAAAAATAGACATGTTCATAGTTTATATTTATCAATTAACAAAATGCAAAGTGAGTGAACAGAAGAAAAATCTACATCAAATCAATATTTGGTGTGACCACACTTTGCCTTCAAAACAGCATCAATTCTTCTAGGTACACTTGCACACAGTTTTTGAAGGAACTCGGCAGGTAGGTTGGCCCAAACATCTTGGAGAACTAACCACAGTTCTTCTGTGGATTTAGGCAGCCTCAGTTGCTTCTCTCTCATCATGTAATCCCAGACAGACTTGATGATGTTGACATCAGGGCTCTGTGGGGGCCATACCATCACTTCCAGGACTTCTTGTTCTTCTTTACGCTGAAGATAGTTCTTAATGACTTTCGCTGTATGTTTGGGGTCGTTGTCATGCTGCAGAATAAATTTGGGGCCAATCAGATGCCTCCCTGATGGTATTGCATGATGGATAAGTATCTGCCTGTACTTCTCAGCATTGAGGAGACCATTAATTCTGACCAAATCCCCAACTCCATTTGCAGAAATGCAGCCCCAAACTTGCAAGGAACCTCCACCATGCCTCACTGTTCCCTGCAGACACTCATTCGTGTACCGCTTTCCAGCCCTTCGGCGAACAAACTGCCTTCTGCTACAACCAAATATTTCAAATTTTGACTCACCAGTCCAGAGCACCTGCTGCCATTTTTCTGCACCCCAGTTCCTGTGTTTTCGTGCATATTTGAGTCGCTTGGCCTTGTTTCCACGTCGGAGGTATGTCTTTTTGGCCGCAAGTCTTCCATGAAGGCCACTTCTGACCAGACTTCTCCGGACAGTAGATGGGTGTACCAGGGTCCCACTGTTTTCTGCCAGTTCTGAGCTGATGGCACTGCTGGACATCTTCCGATTGCGAAGGGAAGTAAGCATGATGTGTCTTTCATCTGCTGCAGTAAGTTTCCTTGGCCGACCACCGCGCCTCACGGTCCTCAACGTTGCCCGTTTCTTTGTGCTTCTTCAAAAGAGCTTGGACAGCACATCTGGAAACCCCTGTCTGCCTTGAAATTTCTGCCTGGGAGAGACCTTGCTGATGCAGTATAACTACCTTGTGTCTTGTTGCTGTGCTCAGTCTTGCCATGGTGTATGACTTTTGACAGTAAACTGTCTTCAGCAACCTCACCTTGTTAGCTGAGTTTGGCTGTTCCTCACCCAGTTTTATTCCTCCTACACAGCTGTTTCTGTTTCAGTTAATGATTGTGTTTCAACCTACATATTGAATTGATGATCATTAGCACCTGTTTGGTATAATTTTTTAATCATACACCTGACTATATGCCTACAAAATCCCTGACTTTGTGCAAGTGTACCTAGAAGAATTGATGCTGTTTTGAAGGCAAAGGGTGGTCACACCAAGTATGGATTTGATTTAGATTTTTCTTCTGTTCACTCACTTTGCATTTAGTTAATTGATAAATATAATCTATTAACATGTCTATTTTTGAAAGCATTCTTACTTTACAGCATTTTTTCACACCTGCCTAAAACTTTTGCACAGTACTGTATATACAAAGTAACTTTGCCCAAAATGATATGGTTTAAAAAAAATCACCCACTGTACAGCGCTAATGCAAAATGGCTACAGGAAAGCGAGTTGTGCTTATAATTGAAAAAAAGTTGAAAATACTTTCACTTCTGGAAAAGGTAATTACCAGCGATACAATAGCACAATATTTTGGAATTTTAAAGAGCACTGTGGCTGATATTAAAAGTTTGTGGTCTTTGATAGTAGGGGTGGGATTTTTGAGATCTATTGTTCGAGACGAGTACTTGAGCATTAGAAGAATTTCCGAGTACTCGAATCAAACTCCACTCTCCTCTACATACTGTACTAGTGTACATAAACCTCCCAAACATTGTCACAAGTCCTATTTTAAATGCCAAGCTAACACACAATCAAGTAATATATTAAGTAATTAATATAATGTTTGCCTTCTTGTGCATTTAATTGTATATGGTCAAGCATTACTAAATAACGTAAAGTATTCAAATTCACGTATCCACACAACTTTACATTAAATTGTGAAAAGAGATGTATGGTCTACCTGTTTGAAGTGTGTCTCAGGGGTCCTTTACTTTAGTGCAGTAGTTCCAACATACAAACAAAAACTGTACTAAACATTAAACGGCCGTTCGGTCCAAAAGCTTACAGAACAATTTCAAGTGAAAAAAGCCTTCCACCTATGGGAAGATTGGGGAATGGGGTCCACGAGTCTGTGATAATTGCAACTTTTTCTCCCTTTGAAAGTTTTGTATGAACAGCTGCAGCACGAATTTCTTTAAGTTTTCCCAGCCTCGCTGTTATTGTTTTATGAGTCGGCACAGTATTGGGATAATCTTACATAGATTTCAAAACTGCAGCATTCACGATTCACACGCACTGTCCTCATAGGGGATAACGTGATCACGCCCTGTTCGGACAAATCTATAGCAAATGTTGTTATGCATGTTTGCTTTTTATTGCCATCAGTAGCTCCATAGACAATAATTCTAAATCTTTTCATTTCAAATTGTGAACCATTGAACTTGTTTTTTTTGTGGTACGGCAATTTTGTTTGGCATAATTATTTACATACCACGGTTTTCTCGTTCCCTAAATACTTCCAAACGTGGCTTCCTTTGTTTAGAGATGCCATTTTAAATATAGAACAAACTCAGAAAAAAATGCTTGTCATTAATGTTATTACCCCGCCGTGTAATTGATACCATACCACGCCTACTACAGGCATGAACACACACAGTGCACCAATGAAGCGCCACATCGACTGAGAATAAAACCTGCCCCAGTGTCAATCTTTCTGTTGCACCAATTAGAAAAGCTACTTGGAGGCAATTGCCAAACCCCTTCCTTTTTATAGTATCTGCCCTTACTGTGGCACTAGAGCAGTCTAATGTGGGACGGACTGCTGATGATAAATTACTAAAATTAATGCATAAAAAAATATGCGTTTGGTGGCATTTGTCACGTGACCGGTTATACGTCTAGCATATTATTAAACGTTTAACCACGTCTTTAGAGTTTATGCATTTAAACGTTTAAAATTCCCATCCCTAGCCCTAAGCTTAGTGTGATTGATTTAAACCTTTATTAAAATAAACTGAAACCACTATGCAATGTGATCCTTATTTCCATCCCCGCCTCGTTTCCATCCCTTATACATCTTAGCCCCGGATGCAGACGTTCTTACATTTGTCTACCCTAACAAAACTGCTAGTACTTGTTGGATACAAGTTCAGGTTTCAACTTGGCGATTCACGTTGGGGCTGAGACATCATGAGATCGCACAACAGCACGCTAGACTGTTTTTTGTTTTGTTTTTTCATCTCTGTAGAAAACATCGACATTACAGGTCGGATAAACCAGTACATAGCGGGTGCCAACGTTTCCCATCAGTTCCCTATCTCGGAGGCCATGCTCACCTATAAACAGAAGAGGTAAGGAGATCTCGCCTGTCATAATTTGCCAGATGAAAGCATGCTGCAAAATAAAGAATCTGCATAGGACTTTTTTTTTTTTTTTTTTTTGCCTGCGCCGTGCATGAATCTTGCTTGGAGCTTTGAAGCCTTGATCATAACAGTGACATTTGCAAGAGAAGTGTACCAGGTGCAGAGGCATGGCTAACACCCATTCTTTCTAGAACGAGTCACATCCTAGTTCACCTAGTATCTGAATGATGCAGTGGCATCTTGTTTTATCATTTGTTTTGTTTTTATATCAAATTTAGCATATACAATATACAGTTCAGTACTGTATTGTTTTTCCAATATTAATATTATCGTTCTGAAGCAAATTGTAAGATGGGCTGTGTACCTTTAGCCCCTGGTAATTAACCATTTGCCAAAAAAAAGAACTGTACATTGTCTGTTAACCTTTTTTCTTTTTTCTTTTTACTTTAATAGAAAAATGTAAAATAATATTACATTAAAACAAGCTAGTAATGTATTTTGTAACAATTTTAAAACAATCTGAACTTAATCTTCAAAGTTTCATTTGTCGTTAACTCTCAAGATCTGTGTATTCCACAGCTGGGAAATGTTCTGGTTGCAGAAAGCAATGCCTTGCAGGACGTATTTTGTAAGATGCAGCATCTTTTTAACCACATGTAATATAACAGAATTTTGCATTTTGCTTTTTCCCTTTTTTATTTTTTATTTTTGTTTGCATTCAAGGAAAAGAAGTTTGTATTTTGAGTTTTATATCAGGTATCTTACAATTTTTTTGTGTTTTTAAATTTTAATTTTTGTCTGTCTTTTACTTCCAAATGTCCTCCTTTTTGGGTCTTAAACCCCTTCTCACGTTGCTTTTCTATCACTGTAAAACTCACACTTTTTCCCCGGCATTGGTTTGGGTTTTTTTTCTTAACCACACAAGTGTGTCTTGTTTTTCTTTGTTAATAAGTGCGTATACATTCACTGCAGCACCACTGCTGTTGACAGAAAGCATGAGAAGGTAAAAAAGAATGAGATATAATATGGATTAAGCTGCAAGTTTGTGTTTCAATACACCATAGAAAATAGTTTAATAATTTTATATTGTGGGTTTATTCACAAGCACAGTATATAAGCATTTTGGTTGAATGTAGTTTTATTTATGTAACAGTAATGCATCTGTGCTGAAAAATTGTTAGCTTTCAGGGTATCAACAGTAACCAAATTAAATGGTATACATGAAATTAATTCAAGTGATCTTAATCCAGTCTACAGTGTACAGAAATGCATGAGTGACGTTTTTAGCAGGTACCCATTTTCAGGGGCCTAAGGGTTAGATACTGAGAGTTTAAAATGTGCAAGTTATTAACTTGTCTCTTTAATTCAGTGAGCGGTAATTGGAAATACTATGGCGCCGGTTGTCAGTGGAATTGAGAGTGTGGAGAATGAAGATATCAGCACTCAGTGCTCACATAAACTAAACCTCCTTAGGCCACTGGAACACTTTGCTTCCAGAGATTAGGAGAATAAAAATGCTTCTCCTCTCAGATGGAGGCCCTAAAGATTAAAAAAAAAAAAAAATAGATCTCTCATAGGAGCCTCAGAACATTAAGTATTCAAACTGGAAGTTTGCTGTCTTAAGTCTGGTTTTAGAGGGCTGCATTTGTGTATTTTATTCCAGTGTTTAAACCTTATTCTTAATTTGTCCATCCAGTGTAATTTGGGGTCCCATGGAACAGAAAGGAATTTATAATCTGTTATGATGTATCAGCCCTGATTGTATGTATTTAATTTAAAGCATGAGTGTCAATAAGGCGCAGATTTAATTTTAAGTCAGTAATGGTAATATTCCCGTCATAGAAAATAGTTATTTGATGCTTGCCTACTGCTTTGCACTTGAAACTGGACCAGGTGACGGCTTTAACATGGGTTTATGGGTAAAACAACTTATTTTTTTATCTTAGATATGCTCCTTGGGTAACACAGTTTTTGTTTTGTTTTTTTGCGTAGAAGTGTGAGTACAGGACAATCTGACAAAGAAGTATTTTGTTTTGAGCGAATAGCAAAGGTAGTGCAGTTTTTGATTACAATATGTAGTTAATTCATTTAACCACTGATTGTATTAAGCGGATTTCAATGTATGTGGGGGGAAAAAAATAGCATTTTTATTGGAAAAAGATACTTGTAATAACGAGTAGTTATCCAGATGAATAATGCATTTAATTAAGTGCTGTTGGTATACCTACAAAAAGATGTAAAGCTTTTGTAAGCCACAAATGTCATTTTTATGTGATTTACTTACATTTTAAAGTTTACATTTTGTCTTGGTCATCGTGATTGCTATTAGAGCAAATGCAAGCATTTAAATGTAATGTTGATGTAATAGAGTATATTTCACTTCGCTTTTAGAGGCTGTAATGTTGATTTATACTTCAGCATACAGTAGCTGTTTGGACTGCTGGTTAAAGCTTGAGAATGTGTAGCATTTACATTCCCCGGAACATTGTCAAATTGAAAAGTACAACTATGGCCAAATGTTTTGCATCACTCTATAGAATTAACACATTTTGCTCCATAAAGTCAAAAGAAACCTGCTGAATAATGTCACGTTAAAATATTGAATTATATACCGCTTTGTATTTTTCTATATGCTTAACGAAAAAAAGTCTAACAGCAAATACTGTACTACTATTATGACTTCTGGTAGACTTTTATGATATCATTTTGTAGTTTCTTTGAATTTACATGATGTTAAATAAAATATCTAAATTATATTCATGTAGTATTTTTTTGTTTATATATATATATATTTTTTAATTGTCTCAATCCTAAAATTCTAAGTGATGCAAAAGCCATAGCTGTATACACAGCTGGAGAGACGGTGGGCATGGTGGAGATGATACTGTAGGCACAGACACACCATCACTTTTTGAAAGGCTGGACTGCCGTGCCGTGTTCTTACGCACAGCTTGTCCATTTCTCATCAGTTTTGTTCTAATATACAATGCTTTTACTGTAGAGAAAGACTCCAGTTGTGTTACAGATTTCTCTGGAGGCTGATTATCACTGCAAATCGCCATGGATTGTAGATGATAATACCAGAAATACTGAAATAATTTGGTGCCGTCTTGTCGTCGTCCCCTCCCCCTCCCAACACACACATCTTACAACAAAACAATGACCTCACCAGTTGTAAGGATTGTACATTCATCTCATTTATCATATGAAATCAATAATCTCTTTTTCACACCACTTCAAAGAGATGGCGGCTGAATATTTATCATGTGTGTTTTGTTTTGTTTTTTAAATCTGTATTGCATTTATGGAAACCTGGGTTGTTTTGATATGAGCTGTTTGACTTTCTGAGCTTCAAATCATTTGTCCTGCAAGATCTGAGAGACTTATGAAAGTCAAACCTAACATACCAAAGACTCAAATCAAAGACTTGTTCTGGAAACAAAAATGAGATATTTCTCCTTCTTTCTTTTCTGTTCTCAGCCCTGATGAGGATTCCTGTCAGAAATTCATCCCTTTTATTGGGGTAAGATCTCAGAAGATATGATTTAACTTTTGCCTATTTTACACAACATTACTGAACATCTGTCTAATCAAGATACAGTACTCTGCATCAAAATAATATTTGAGTTTATAGATTATATCAGTCGTGTCATGTAAGGGTCCATTGGACTTGCTGGGTCGCGATTTACTAATCCAGGTGAAATAAAAAGACAAATGTAGTTTTATTAAACTCTTTTGTCTTATTGGCCTAGTTGTGTTTATGCTGATACGAAGTATTGAGTTTTAAATTGGGTCTCTAAAATAGGAGAACATGTGTGGGCCATAGTTCTTCAGAATGGGCAATAAGGCACATTCTCAGCATGAGTCACAGTACACAGCACTTATTTTGCATGCACACAACAACTGTCCTGGAACTCTTTTCTCCATCACATGTGGTTTATGTATCATTAGTGTTCCGCGTTTCCGGTTTATTCTGAATTTTACCGAAAAATGTAAGGACTTTTTTTTTTTTTTTTTTTTTTTAAGTGGACGTCGGTTTTTACTGATTTATACCCGATTTTTGTCTGTTAGTCAATATTTTCCCTGTACTATTTTCTAGGAAATACTGTATATAATATTATGATTAAAATGCTGTTTTATTTTTTATTTTAAATTTAGTAATTGCCAATTAATTTATTATTTTCTCCCAATTTGACATATCCAATTATTTTTAGGCCCCCGTGCTGACTCGGGAGCGGTGAAAACGAACACACTCTGTCCTCCGAAGCGTGTGCCATTAGCTGACCGCTTTTTTTCACACTGCAGACTCACTGTGCAGCCACCTCAGAGCTACAGCCCAGCAAGACTACAGGGGTCGCTGATGCGCAGTGAGAGGAGGCCGACCTAAGCCCTTTCTGAGATTTTTTTTCCCCCGATTTCTACCGATGTTTCAATTAAAAACAATTTTGTATTGATTTTATCCCTATTTTAATATATGTAAAATAAACTCTGAAAAACTCCCGGAATTTTTTTTAAAGATGAAAACCGAAAATGTGGAACACTATGTATGATCAACCACAAGTGGGGTGAAATGTCTCCAAAGAATTCGGTCGAGTTGAGTTGGAATCTTTATTTGATAGCTTTGATCAGCAAAACTGTAGTATTGAAATAAATCCCTTCAATAAATCTCCTTATTCATTTTCACTTCTCAGGTGGTAAAGGTGGGGATTGTGGAACAGAATCTCTCTGCCTCAGGTAAGACTGTTACTGTCTGTTGATGAAATAATGAAGCATATTGCATTTTTGTATAGACATTTTAATGATGTAAACAGTGCCAGATAGTATTACAGTCCTTAAACTAATAAAAATGCTCTAATGTACAGTACTGTGCAAAAGTTTTAGGCAGGTGTGAAAAAATGCTGTAAAGTAAGAATGCTTTCAAAAATAGACATGTTAATAGATTATATTTATCAATTAACTAAATGCAAAGTGAGTGAACAGAAGAAAAATCTAAATCAAATCCATATTTGGTGTGACCACCCTTTGCCTTCAAAACAGCATCAATTCTTCTAGGTACACTTGCACACAGTTTCTGAAGGAACTCGGCAGGTAGGTTGGCCCAAACATCTTGGAGAACTAACCACAGTTCTTCTGTGGATTTAGGCAGCCTCAGTTGCTTCTCTCTCTTCATGTAATCCCAGACACACTCGATGATGTTGAGATCAGGGCTCTGTGGGGGCCATACCATCACTTCCAGGACTCCTTGTTCTTCTTTACGCTGAAGATAGTTCTTAATGACTTTCGCTGTATGTTTGGAGTCGTTGTCATGCTGCAGAATAAATTTGGGGCCAATCAGATGCCTCCCTGATGGTATTGCATGATGGATAAGTATCTGCCTGTAGTTCTCAGCATTGAGGAGACCATTAATTCTGACCAAATCCCCAACTCCATTTGCAGAAATGCAGCCCCAAACTTGCAAGGAACCTCCACCATGCTTCACTGTTGCCTGCAGACACTCATTCGTGTACGCTCTCCAGCCCTTCGGCGAACAAACTGCCTTCTGCTACAGCCAAATATTTCAAATTTTGACTCATCAGTCCAGAGCACCTGCTGCCATTTTTCTGCACCCCAGTTCCTGTGTTTTCGTGCATAGTTGAGTCGCTTGGCCTTGTTTCCATGTCGGAGGTATGGCTTTTTGGCCGCAAGTCTTTCATGAAGGCCACTTCTGACCAGACTTCTCCGGACAGTAGATGGGTGTACCAGGGTCCCACTGTTTTCTGCCAGTTCTGAGCTGATGGCACTGCTGGACATCTTCCGATTGCGAAGGGAAGTAAGCGTGATGTGTCTTTCATCTGCTGCAGTAAGTTTCCTTGGCCGACCACTGCGTCTACGGTCCTCAACGTTGCCCGTTTCTTTGTGCTTCTTCAAAATTGCTTGGACAGCACATCTGGAAATCCCTGTCTGCCTTGAAATTTCTGCCTGGGAGAGACCTTGCTGATGCAGTATAACTACCTTGTGTCTTGTTGCTGTGCTCAGTCTTGCCATGGTGTATGACTTTTGACAGTAAACTGTCTTCAGCAACCTCACCTTGTTAGCTGAGTTTGGCTGTTCCTCACCCAGTTTTATTCCTCCTACACAGCTGTTTCTGTTTCAGTTAATGATTGTGTTTCAACCTACATATTGAATTGATGATCATTAGCACCTGTTTGGTATAATTGTTTAATCATACACCTGACTATATGCCTACAAAATCCCTGACTTTGTGCAAGTGTACCTAGAAGAATTGATGCTGCTTTGAAGGCAAAGGGTGGTCACAACAAATATGGATTTGATTTAGATTTTTCTTCTGTTCACTCACTTTGCATTTAGTTAATTGATAAATATAATCTATTAACATGTCTATTTTTGAAAGCATTCTTACTTTACAGCATTTTTTCACACCTGCCTAAAACTTTTGCACAGTACTGTATTTACAGTACTAATCCTTTACTGCAAAAAAGGATGCTCATTTCTGTTCTCTTTGTATTACATTGAACACACTGCATTTCCATTTTGTTCATGGTGCTTTAGCAATGCCTCTCCAATATGGGTCAGTCCATTTCCATGGCACAGCATCCTAATTCCTTGTCTGGGATACCTTCCATACCTATAAACATGTTTTGTCAAAGGAGAAATAGGTTATTAAAACAATTATTAAAACAAGATTCAAATTATTTCAAGGGTGGCGGTAATGAGATGTGTTACTGTTTTTTAGATCATTCATTTCCATAACAATAAACAGCAAACTGTAGAATAAATATAGACTAACATTCACATGTCATGGTATACATTTCATGAATCCATTTACTCAAAATGCTGGTTCTAAATCCAGGGATATTTTTCATAAAGTTATACAGTTATGTAACAAACTCTAAGCTATAGAGAGAGAGAGGGAGGGAGATGGAGGTTACACAGCCCCAGCTGTGTCGAGGTCACCTTGTGTGGATGGGAGGATCCCTGTCTGGGGAAGGGATGTCCATTATTGAGGTCCCTAGAGCATAAACTCGAATAGAGCAACAGTTTAATGAATACATTTATACAGTTTATTGTGTAAGCTGCTGAATATACATATACTAAATGCTGAACTGTCACAAAAATATGGTTTAACTTTAAAATAAATCTAAAATAGACAAACATAAAGTTGTGTCCAGTATGCCCTTTCAGCCTAGCATAAAAATGTAATGATATGGATGCAATGGACACATGTCTGTAAATAGCTTAGAATTCAGCGCTGTTAAAAAGGCTTTCATGATCTCTAATACCACCTCTCAAATGTCCTTGATTCCAAGGAATGGCTTTAATTATTACTGCATCTTGTAATAAATCAGTTAGGCCTTCACAACACAATCTTGGGAAGATTTATTAATACTCTGCTTTGCAACAGACTTTCTAAATAAGTCATACAGGCCTTCAGCATTTTGCTTTGCTTTCTTGGAAATTAAGTTCACTAAGATGGATTTTTTTTTTAATTTTTAATTTGTCTTGTAGAGCTGAAACTCTAAAGTGTGTTGTGTTCATGAATAACAATATTGCCTCATATTTCATCAGGATAATGGCGCTAAAAAAGCCATAAATCTTACAAACAACATAAACAAAACAAGGCTATGGAAATTACACCTGTAAAATGTAATCTGATGGGACTGTCAGACACGGTATTGATTTTGACACTTTCTCCTTTTAAATTAGTACACTTCATTCCCTTTTTGTTTTTACTGCTTGATGCTGAAGCAGCACCCATTTTTTTAGGATTGGTTATAAAGTCAGTAGACCATTTTGCAACGATGGTCTGAGAGGAGAGGGGAGCATTCCGAGGCGATATGAAGGATTCCATCCATTTAGTGTTTATTGAATACAATAATTAGGATAACTGATATGTCTACCCATTATACACCAGGTTTCTCTTTAAGACAGTAAGATGTATGCAGTATAGCTGATTGCCCAGACCCTCATTTGCACTAACCGAACAAGACTAGGGTGGTCTTTGAAACCAGTCGATAGGGATCAGTGACCAGGCCCATGTTCGTAGTCCTAGAATATTATTTCCCATTTGAGTCTATTTGTAATAGCACAGACTTGGAATTGGGTTGGCAGTTTTCTTTGGGGGGGGGGCTACCAAAATACAATAATAAATAAGTAGATTGTTATTGTTCAATGAAACTAAATGCTTTGTAATTCTAAACAAACAACCCTTTAACCCCTTCTCAAAGCTATAACACTATAAACATTATAAAAAAAGGTCTACAATGAAAACAAAATAGTAGCGCTTCTGATTTTCAGTTTTAACAGATAAAAACTGATACAACCCCCCCCCCCCCATATACCAAAACAAATTGAATTGGTGTGTATATCCAAAAAAACACTGGAAATGGTTACTCAATTTATGTTGACTTCACCCCTTTCCCATTTAAATAAATAAATAAATAAAAAATAAAAACTACAAAAAAACCTAAAGCAAACTACCTTTCCCATGTGCATCTGGGCATCCCTCCTTCCTGACTTGTATCTCGCATTGATTCATTCTGAATACTTTAAACCCACCCCAACTACTGAGTGGCAGAACATTCCTACATTTCTATTGGAGACTGCTTGCCAGATTTAAAACGAGATTACAATTAAGAATGGAGGCTTGTTCGCAGGATTTAAAGATGTATTAAAAACCCAACTGTATAAATGGGTAATTGTATGTAAAAATAATGTGGTATCTTGTAGTAATTCTAAGTCGCCCTGGATAAGGTCGTCTGCTAAGAAATAAATAATAATAATAAGATGGAGGATTTAAAATGGAATTGCAAATTGTGGCGAAATCTAAAAAAAATGCCTGAAAAATAACCACAAAAAAAAGAGGTCCTCTCACTTTGTTCTTGCTTTGCTGGTTTCCTCTTTTTTTAATTGTTATTTTGACAGGTGGCATACAGTACAAGACTTCCTGTACTGTCTATGTCATTGACTTGAATGAGTTTGCAGCAGCAATAGCAAAGGCATGGTGGATAATTGTAATATTTCTTTGCTTCTTCAAGTGGATTCTGATGATGCCACAGTGTGCAATGTTAATCTGCTGACATCCCCTCCGGCCTCTGCGGGCAGCACACACGGGAAAGAGATGACCAGCACCCCACCCCCGTCCCCTTCTGTCTCCAGCGGACTGTCCGGAGCTGGGTACGTCTCCTGCTTCTTAACAATAACACCACCGAATACTGCATTTAGCAAGTTCAACACACTGTTTTATTACATGACCGCTTTCCGTCTGCAATGTCTCATACGGTATATACATGTAGTTATTCATTGCAGACAAATGCATACAAATTAAGATTGTACTTTTGTTTTGCAAGCTTAAAAAATCAACCCATTACGTTTATCTGCTTTTCCTTCTCTCAAAATCACGTGTGTCGCAGTGGCACTGCATTGAGGTACTATTGTCACTTGAAAATAATTATCCAAACGTATATATTTTCTTTCAATTTGTAATTGATTGGTAAAGATAATACCTTCTAAAATCAATGATGGGGTGCCAAATGTATCCTAGGACCCAGTTCCCTCTGAGCTTGTAATGCACAAGGGCTTATATTCAGGACTTAAGTTCTCATGGAATATTTCCTACAGCCCAACATGGTTTGAGTGCATGTTCGTGTATTTGTGTACTTTCAGTATTTAAGATACTTTTAAGTCCTAACGTTTTATTAGCGTAATAAATAAAAAGGTTTCGTAATTAAAAATAATCTACTTATGTGTTAGTCCTGATTGTGCTGTTTGTTCAGTTACTTGTTCACAGTGTGTGTTCATAAAGTCAAAACCTCCTTCTCCTGGCTTTAGAAGAGACGCGACGTGCATGTGTTGTTACTGTGATATGTTTAAATAACGTTGCTAAAACTAATCAAACTGCAGTTGTTTGATTTCATCTCGTCATTCAAACCGGAGACTGTTTGCCATAGTATTGTGGTTACTGTATTGCCGCTAACAGCAAACACTTCCTCGATTTTTTCTTTTTTTTTTTCTTTATTTGCTATACTGAATTTAAATAGATAGGACAGCGAGGAAGCAGAATATTTTACATTGACAGACAATATTTAGAGGGCGTGTGCACTACAAGAATGGAGACTTTCTTTCAACAAGCAGGCAAAGGGTAAAATACACAAATACTGTATTTACGTATTTTCGAGTGGATTGATTTGGAACAGTAATTAAAAATAGTATGAAAGATAATATTCGAGATCCTTTATCAGAGATTTAAGCCCTTGTATTCACCAATCAGGTTAAATGAAATCTTGATCCATTTTCTAATTTGTTATAATGTTTTAAACAGTTAAGCTCGTACATTATCAGACAACCAAACCAATATGTTGTTTCAGGTCTGCCGATTTAATAGTGACTTATTAGACAATCACATAAACAAAGCAAATACATTGTGTCAAGTTTACACAGCAGTTAACTCATTCGCAGTTGTACATGCTACACACAGGCACACACAGCACTATCAACAACCAGGGAAAGGAAGGACAGACGTACACATACAGACACAGTTATGCTGCTCTCCATATACTGTATGTAAATATTTTCACTTGTTATAACTGCCATGAAATAAATTGCTACAGTCCTTGTGAAAAATAAATGTAGTACTTCAAAGTATCTGCAAAATAGTTTTTTTTTTAAAATCCATATATTTGTTTCAGTCCAAACGCATGCAATTGCTACTTAGGAATACTTTGCTTTTTCTAGTGTTTTCAGTTGTTAAAGTTCCTGATTGCCCCACTAAATAAACCTGGTTTCAGCGGGTCTTAACACAGTGCACAATTGTCTATTCGGGACCCCATTGCACTGTCATCAGAATTGCTTCGGCGAATATGCTAATGATACCACGCACCGAATTTTATGCGGACCCGTGGCGATGGGGCAGGCGCTCTATAACGGCACAAGACATGTCTTCAGAATACCATTTCAGTGCAGTTGGGGCGGGGGGAGGGGTTACGTCTTCACTCCATTTATGCGTCACAGAATCTGGAGCAAGCCCATTCGTGCTTGCACTCGCATTTGCGCTGTGATCAGAATACAGCCCTAAGTATCTTTTAAAAATATTTTGTCACTGATTCTTTCTTGTACTGTGTGTTGCCATTATTATTATTATTATTATTATTATTATTATTTTTATTATATGTAGGAAACTTAACTTCCTACTTTACGATAATTAATGTTAACAACACTGCACACATTTAGCTCAGCTTTTCCAAACAAATTCAGTTGCCCATACAGTGCAAAACAACATTGCCATCAAAGTATGTACAATAATAAACAGCCTTCTATATCAATCCAGCAATATCAATTTAGCAAGAAATTACAACAACTTGTTTGCCATTGTGCATTAGAATGTGTTCAGTAGATTTTAGCCTGGTTCTCCTCAGGGATTCATTGTTTGCTTGTGTATTTTATTGGCAGCTCTCCGGGTTTAGGGGGAGAGGTGATGGGACTGCAGGTGGACTACTGGACCTCGCAGGGGCCAGAGAAGAAGAAGGACGGGGAGAAGCGGGACGTGGGCATGAAAAATACTCTGAAGAGCAACTTCCGCTCCCTCCAGGTCAGCCGGATCCCCAACAGCGGAGAGCTCACAGCCCCCGCCACCATGTCCATGACCGTGGTCACCAAGGAGAAGAACAAAAAGGGTGAGACTTGATGCTAGAATACCCAGTACTGGTACTGATGACATTATTGAAGTCCACTGCTCTTTTATTTTGAGTCCAATTGACCTCCCAGGTCATCACCATATATATGTAACACCCAAATTACTTTAACCAGACATTGTTGACAAAATGTTTTGGGTACAAAGATCTTTATGCATCATATCAACACACCATCCAGAGCAGTGGTTTTTCGTTTCCCTGGGATGATCTTTTTTTTTTTTAATGAACCAATTAAAAGTGTTATGCCAATGAGTTCAGGTTGAGTTGTGTTGAGCAAAATATTTTTGTTATTACAATGGGACTAAAAAGTCTGCCAACATACCAAAAAAGTGACATTGTTGGCCGACAAATTATTGGCAGATGTTATTTCCCAACATGTCCATGTGTCTGATTTTGTTGCCTGATTTGGTTGCTCCACACAGTGTTGGCCAACAAAACCAGGTTGCTGTGGAGAAACTGACTTTCAGTGTATGTTCAGTAAGCAGTGCAGTGTTGTTTACAATCTTTTTTTTCTGTTTTGTGCAGTAATATTCCTCAGTAAGAAACCCAAGGAGAAAGAGCTTGATTCAAAAAGTCAGGTGATTGATGGGATCAACAGGTTAATCTGTACTGCCAAACACCAGCACACCATGCTTAAAGGTAAATTTGTCAAAAGCCTTGGAACAGAACCTGGTTTATATTCCATGCACCAATTGGATGATTGCTGAAAACTGAAAATGCTGTGATGATGTTACAACTAGCTCTCTCTTTACGTGCAATAGCACCACCTTCTGGTTTAACACTTAATTACAGGTACCATTCGCTTATAGTAATTCACCAAATTTACTATAAAACAGTTGTGAGTTTTACTGATTTCTTAAATGTCATTCATGATAAATGATCAGCTAAAGTTAAACAGTTAGAGAATGTAATCGTTGAGCCAAAGATTGTATTACTTTGTTTATTGTATTTCTGTTAATGTTTGTGTAATTTGCATATGTATTTCTGCATTTTAGTGTTGCCTGCCTTTCACCTTGCTTGCTTGTCTGCCATGGGATGTATTGGAAAATCAGTAGTTTGCATTTCAGTGCGCCTGTCATCTAGCAGAATCTTAAACAAATATTGATTTTTTATCCCACCTTGAATAACTAACAAACAATGGCAGTGATCTTTAACAGGTGAAGCACTTTTAGACTGGCTTAACCCAAAGTGTTTCGCTCAATGCAACAATTAATCAGTTTAATACAATATGAAACATCAAAGTCAGCAAGCAAATACAGAAAAGGCATAATTGCCTTTTATATTATGCATTGTATACACAAAAGTGCAAATTTCTGAGACAACTAAGTGTGTAGTCCTCATTCCTCGGGTCTAACAAAGGCGCTCTATACAAGCCTTTTTATACCTAGCCTGTGGTTACATCTTTCTTCAACAATTGTTTCTTTTGTAACTTTTCGCCATTACAGCTTTGGTAGCCTCTTGGTCCTTCTAATAAACATATACCAAATGCATGCATTTGACACAATATACACTGCTAATAAGATATATTGCTACACGAAATTACAAAAGAAGAGTACCAAACACCAACAACCTCCATATATCATACCCAAATAAGGAATGTGTCCGTATCAGTAACTGTCCACAAGCTTGCCTTTACATTGAGTTTAAGGAAATACACAGACAAAGCACAGCAAACATAGAAGAGCAAAATATTACAAAAATCACACTTTACTCTCAACAGCACGATCTGTAGCCTTGGTTGACTTTGAGTTTAAAATGGTATGAAGGCAGCCTGCGTGCTCTTTTTAACTCTTGCCTCCTCTTCCTACAGTCTCCATCGATGGTGTGGAATGGAACGATGTCAAGTTTTTCCAGCTGGCTGCTCAGTGGCCTACTCACGTGAAGCACTTCCCTGTGGGAATATTGGGATACACCAAACCAGTGTAATGCCAGCTGCAGCTGAACTTCAAAGGAGTTTTTAAAGAAAAAGAAAGAGGGCAGAAAAACAACCATGCTAATATACAGTTTTCCTGTGGAAATTATAAACCTCAAAAGGTGTCCTTAATTTATTTTTTATACACACGCAAAGAACAACTTATCTCTTTTTTTTTTTGGGGGGGGGGGTCGGATGCAGCTGCTCTGAAAAAACTATTATTGTTATTTAAACATGGCAGCTTTGTTTGCACTTTTTAATTGTTAATATTTTTTTTATTATTTCTGTGAAAATTAACGTGGATTTGTGTTACGGCAGCAGGGGAGCAATGGAAGACAGTTTGTGCGTGCGTGTGTGTGTTGGGGGGGGGGTATTGTGGTGAATATAGAGAAGATTGCTGCTGTGACACTAGCTAGGGATTCCTTCAGCCTATTAGAAATGTTTTTTTAAAGATGTTACTGCCATTTTTAATATAAAGATTTTAGCAAATGCCTTTTTTATTTTAAAGCACACTGTGGATTAGAAGCAAAAAAAAAATGAAATAAAAAAAACAGATACAGAAACTTGAGTAGGACATGTAGAAAAAAAAAAGGATTTTGACGTAAGTGCTGGCATTCAGAACCTGACTACAGAAGCGTGGCATCAGCATGTGACAAAAGACACTCGGATAGACTCTTATGGAAGACTCTGGGAACCTCAGGAAGGGCTGAACTGACATAAGCACTGCAGGCCGAGATGAACTGAACAGGAAGTTGAAATTGGGGGGAAAATCTCTTTACCGACTAGGGCTCTCCTTTCGCTTACAGCTGAACACCAAATTGAAGTACCTAGCTGTTCACTGTTTAATTCCTACAAAACCTGAACTTTTATTATCATTATTATTATTATTATTATTATTATTATTATTATTATTATTATTATTATTATTATTGAATCTCTGGAGCACTGTTACTGTTTTAAAGTGTCTTGGTGTGGTTGGTCACAGTTTGATTCACACAACGCCGACCAGTGGTGGTTTCAAAACGAAGTCATTGAAAAGGAAGAATCTTTTCCCTTCTCCTGTTTTTAATCTTCTTGTTGACAAAGCATTAGGAATCTAAATCAGCTTCAGTTAGGTCTTTAACTTTGACCTAACTGAAGACAGCAGTTCAATTTGAGTACATTTTCATTTTTCCCCTCCATTTCATAGACGCTGGATGGTTAGATAACATGACCTACAACTGACCTACAGCTGTCATTTCTTGCATCCACACTGGTATTGCTACAGCGGCTCCTGGAGTACACAGTGTTGAGTTTACGATGTGCAATTATCAAGAAGATTGGTTGAATAAGAAAAACAACTGAACTAGATTTGCTCCAGTCTATGATCATGCAGCTCCTTGTTTATGCTGTGATTATCTGCTGGCTTGGTAGTTCATGCTTGAACCAGGTGTGCATGTCAAATGAGCACAAAATGTTTTGAACACTCAATGCAGGCCTGTTTAATGAGCAGCCTAGCAAATGTGCTCAACAAGCTATATCTTTGTTCTTGGATGGAAAACCAAGTAACTAATAGATGCCCTTAATGAAATGAGCAACCTGTTGCTGGGCTTTTAAGAGTTTGATCCTTATTGCCCCTTCTTTTCTGATGCCTGAGGAGAAGTTGGCAAATTAAGAGAGCAGTCTGGAGAGTTTGCTGCAAACTTCTCCTTTATTTTCTTAATTTAAATAATCAATCCATGTACAGTATATTTCCATGATCTCTTTTCAGTGTAAGGCATATTTCTCATGATTTTGTGTGGCATTCCTGATTAGGTATTTAGGTTTTATCTTCATGACAGGTGGGCATGGTTTACAGTAGTTTTGGGATGTCATTCATATTTCAGTGATTATGTTTCATAGTTGCAAATTAATTAAAGCTTTTTGGCTTTGGTCAGTCATAGGACATGGACAGAGTTCTATCAATTATCACTTTGAAATTTGTATCTTGGATTCAGCTGTGAAAACAGATTGTTTGAAGAAGTAAAAACTACTAAAACTTTCTCTGATTGTAAAAGAATATAACAATTATTGTGGGAGAATATGCATGAGCATAAAGACCTCTTGTTCTGTACCTCTCCACTCCAGACACATGATGTCTTTTTTTCTTTTTTGATAAGCTGTGAGACCGTGGGGTTTATTCTCCACAATCACTGTGGCTACTTCAGACAACAAGTGCAGTATCCCATTTTCAAGTCTGAATAAACTGGAGCAGAGTCTCCTTTTGGTCCTTTTTAAGTCTTAACACTTTTTGAAAGTTGTTCTGCTGTAGCGGATGCATGACGTTTTGTTTTCAAGTTGCGTTCCTGTGCCGGAATTGACATCGGTGGCCTTTTTAGATGTTGTTTTGTTGGGTTTCAGACATCCTGGCCTGAATAAACTCAAATAGTTAAGGCAGCACCATCATTTTGATATAATCCAAGATGTATATTAAATTATTAAGCAACTGGGACACTTTTGTAATGCTTAGATGTGTGGTTTATTGCCCAGCAGCTTTTTAATTACAGAGGGCTATTTAATGGGGTCCCCTTTATTGCCACAGAGGCGATATTGCTGTCCTGTAAACTGACATTGGAGAAAGCCTAAGGGGTTGAATTTTACTCCCTCCAGCATATGACACCAATTGTAATTCTGTGGGATATTTTACAGCACTGGGGAAACACCCTAGATTGCATTAACCACCTGTCCTTGGTTATCCTGGAAATACCCCTAAAATGAGTACAGTAGTTGATGCAATCCTGGTGCATTCCCTGGTACTGTACACTTTAAAAACTGCCTGTGATGAATTATGCCAATGTGGGACTTTCAACTTTTTAAACTAGTAAGTTTATATAGAGTGCACTCTGCAATGAGGACCCCCCCCCCCCCCTTTTTATCTTTTGAAGTTTGTATTGAAATTACGATTGAGAAGAGGGGATACTGCAGCCTTGATATTAAGAGAGAAGTTTGTGTAACGTTTGAATTGATGTTGGGTTGTTGTTTTTTTTTGCTTTTCAGATGCGCGATTGTTGTTGTTTTAAAATATTTTTGAGAGAATCACTTTGGGTCGATTTGAAAAAAGAAAGTGTTTGGCACAGTGGTTAGAGATACTGGTTACACCCCCAGAACAGGGGTGGGCTGCTTGTTCACATGGTCTTATCTAACCTTGTATAGGATGGCCCTCCAGGACCAGATTAGCCCATGCCTGCCCCAGAATCTGATTTGTCATGGTGCTGCCTGGACTGTTGCTTGTGATATTGTTACTCATGTGAGCCTGATTTGATTAAGCCAGTAGAAATCTAAATGGCATTTTTAAACAAGCGTAACACTACAGGCTGCAATTCCCAAATGTGTTTGCTGCTACTAATTTATATTAAAAGTCATTTTACATTATCCGATTTATAGTAATCGGATGTTAACCATTTCTTTCCACCACTAAACCGTCTTCTAAATATTTGTATTTGATTTTTTTAAAGCACAGTATCCCTTTTACAGGCCTATTGGGAGAATGATTTTAAGATTTTAACCAGTTTTGAAAAATAGTTGCCCTAATGTGAGATTCAAGAGGCAGCCAAAGTAATTGATCATTTTGAATTTATAATAATGTATTATAAAAAGGTGTTAAAACAAGTATAGACCATTATTAATGAAAGGCTATAGAAATGCTGTGTTATTTTATTTTTTTTATAACATGACATAGAAGCTTTTCATTTGTAGTGTCATTAAAAATGTATTGTAATAAACTGTTACATCTTTATAAATGTTAACATGTTTATGAATGCTTATTAATCTTTTAAGCTTCTGTTCTAAATGTTACAGTAACACTTAAAAACCAAACCACTACTTAAGCCCCTTTCACACTGGCACTCCTACCCAGGTCCGGACCTGGGTCCTGGCTACCCGGGTCACAATCCTGTGTAGTGTGAAACCACGTACCTGCGTCGGACCCAGGTCCCAGTGACCCACCTCAGGATATGGATTGACACACTTTGACCCGGGTTGAGCGAGACAAAATGCTTGATAGTTGTTTGTGAGCCGACACAATAACAAACAGACACACCTGCGTGAAGGTTTCACTTCCACAAGGAACATTTCTGTTTATTCTGTTTAACCATATTTTTGCTTGAGACAAGCATGAGCCAAATTGCAGCAGGGATGAAGAAACATTTAATCTAATCAGCATTTGGGCCGATGGTTCAATCCAGAGAAGCTTGCATGGAAGCGTCAGTAACAAGCTGCTTCCGGGGCATTGATAATCGCGTTGTGCACTGTGTCTGTCACCCAGGTCAACCCTGCTTCATCAAGAGCAGTGTGAAATCACGTACCTGACCCGCATGACACCGGGTCCTGACCCGGGTAGAGCATGACAGTGTGAAAGGGGCTTTACTTTTCATTTTCACCTGGCACTTCTTGCTTTATTGGGATTTACTTGCACAAAAGACACTTGGCACCAGGTAACCTACTAGAGATATGCTTTTTTTGGGGGGGCAACCTTTTTTTGTTTGCATTTTGAAAAAGCATCACTATAACCTTGCCTGACCATTAACACAATATTTACACATTCTTTGTGAAGGAATTGATCAGCACACTTGGATAGACTGTGCCAAAAAGGACAGATAATTAAACATTTAAAATTCTTAATTTCTAAATTCTGATACAAGTCATATAATTTTTTTTTTAATCTTATGTACTGTAATTTGCAAATTACAGTTTAGGGTTGGAAATACTCTTCTCATAAATATAATACAAACACAAAAAGCATTCTACATTAGAGTATGAAAGTACAAGAAAACTGAACCCCTCCTTGCATTGAGCAATCCGCTAGAGAAATGCTCACGCCCTTGAAATTCAGTGCAGCAATTGAAGTGGACTGCTTTTAACCTTTACCTGCTGTTAACTTGATCATTACTATGAGAGTAGGGTGGCTGGGGGCAATCGTTATTCTCAATTCTAAATTGCCATGAAAAAAAAATGCTTGCTTAGGGGGATACTGTGCTGTTTCAGATGTGGGTGTGTGATTAGGTTAAAAACATCCCAGGCAGCTCTTAAGAAATGTGGCTAGTACTGTGGTGAACTATTAACAGCATTATTTGTGTTGGGCATCTTTATAATGGTATGTTAATTTGACTCAAAGTGTTTACTCCTTTATGTACTTGTACATTCATTTAGAAAACATGTACCAGACAGTAGCACATTAGCAGAACAGTAAACTTTTGTTTTTGCCATTTTTGACCATTTAAATACATCAGTTTAAAGCACTAACTCTGGGACATCAGAGACCACCCTTGTATTAAAAGAGTGTTTTCCTTTTAGGAAGCTGGATATTTTTTTATTTTTTTTTAATTTCTATTTAACTTTGGGCTTGCCTGTTCTTAATATAGATGACGGGCATCTTTGCACAAATCTTGTTTTGAATTATAAGACGTATTTTTTTTTTTTTTTTTTTTTTAACCTTGCCACTAAATAAAAAAATTAAAAGGCATAACAAAACATGGATTTATTCTTTGCATGTTTTAGATGGATGTAAATATGTATTGACATTTTATATTGTTTTGTTTCTTTCCATGCTCTCACAAGCAACTGTGTTTATTAAAAGATTTTTAACCTTCCAAGTTGCCGTTTTATTGAATCTTAACCCCCTTTATCCTTTTATTTTATGGAAGTCCCAAAGTGATACCTCAAGGAAAGAACATGTAAAACATGTTATCTCCTGTATATTGTATTGTTTCAATGTTTTATTAATACTATTTTAAGATACTGTATATAAGAGAAGACCCAAATATGATTGTGATACATTTTAAATATCTTTGTTGGAGTTGGAATTGATGTCATATTAAAATAAGTTATACTGTTTAATTCTCATTTAAACATGCTGTATAGGATACAAGCCAGATTTCACCCACTCAGAGTCACAGCAGCCAGTAAGCCCACTTGTAGGTAGTCGCTGTTCCTTTGCAAGTACAAAATGTAACCATACCGAATTAGTATTAACCCCTTTAAGACCTGAAACCTGAATAAGATTAAACAAAGCTGCTCGGCCGAGCCTCTCTGACGCAGTCATGCCCATCCCCGAGGGTATAAAGAACTGCGCGCACAGATCTCAGCGCCAATTTTCCTTTCAAGAATTGACCTGACAGGAGAGCCTATTCAGATAAGTACTTGTTACTTTTTCTGTTATAAATTTTCACATTTATTGTGTTTTTCACAAATTATATGTGATATTACAAATAATTTCTGTATTAGTTTTACTAATTACACGTATTTGTACACTACAGCCTGTTGTTTGTTACATCCCTCTGCTGCCTTGTGCCCCATGTGAAGCCGGCGGCTTGAGTCACCCCTTCCCAGGGATCAAGCAACGTAAGTCAGCTGACTTTGTGCTCTCCCCCAGGCTGCAATAGCTCCGGCTGGAGTTACTTTATTCTTGTTTTGGCTTAGGCCAAATTTACGAGACAGTTTGTATAATTTAAGTAATTGTATTATTATATGACAGAAATATTATTTTTTCTCATTATATTTTTCTGTTTTCACAGACTACACGCAGGCTTGTCGAATTGGTATTTGCCTCCTAAAGACCCGGAACCTGAATAAGATATATCAAAGCTGCTCACTGAGGCTGTGACGCAGTCATGGCCCCCCCTGAGGGCATAAAAATACTGCGCTCACAGATCTTGGTGCCATTTTCCTTTCAGGCTGACCTGAAACAGGAGAACCTAGTTCAGATAAGTAATTGTTACTTTTTCTGCATTATATTCTCATTTATTGCGTTTTACATAAAATATATGTGATATTGAGAATAATCGTTGTATTACTTTTACTAATAATGAGTTTTTGTGCACTGCAGCCTGTTGTTTGTTACGTCCCACTGCGGCCTTGTGCCCCATGTGAAGCCAGCGGCTTGAGTCACTCCTTCCCAGGGATCAAGCAATACAAGTAAGCTGACTGAGCTCTCCCTGTAGGCTGCAGTAGCTCAGGTCTGTCAGTGGTTCAGCAGCGCTGCGCAGGACCAAGAGGCTGTTTGGCTGTGTTTGCTTGCAATCTCTGCCACAGCATCTTGATGTTGTTTTGGTGACAGCTCTGCATCACCATTACGAGGGCTGTTACTCTTTCTAAGCAGGCTTCCCTCATGACTGAGTGGTTTTGCCAGTAGCTTGCACAGGTGGGCATCCCTGTACATTGTTACCCGCGGTAACTTCGAACCGAGTGGACCCGTACCATACCAGTATCGAGGACACCAACCTGCTCCATTCCCAACCCAATACCGACCCTGTACCATCCCGGTTCTGACCCGCTACTGTCCAGTGTTTACATCCCCATTCTGGTACCAAGCAGGTCTTGTTGGGTCTTGAACAGCCCTGTTGCTGTCTTTTCACAGCTGAGGCAGCACCTGTACATTTTTACTGTACATTGCTTGCTATTTGCATAATGCCTGGGTTTTATCCCTGTGAGACATACAATGCCTGCCTGTGGAGGACAAGCACGGCAGATGCTCTTCCAGCCTGGGGCCAGAGCACGCAACGGAGGCACTGGTGAACCGCCGTATCTGCAAATTCTGTGCATTTTACCAAGGGTACGCTAGACAAACGTCTCTCCCACAGCTCTACAGAGTGCTCTGCATCCCTCCCCCCTGCATAGCGCTCTTCCCCATCACCCTCTGGGGGCTCACCCCATGGCTCTGTGCCAAAGGACTACACGCACAGGAAAGCCCACGTAGGAAGTCGTCTTCACGGTCTTCCTCATCTTCTTTTGTCTCTCCTTCTCCTTCCCCGAGGAAGAAGAGTAGTCACCCATGATAATAACCTTGTGGAATGAATTTCTGTGTCTTACAGCACCCTACACAATGTTCTGTGTAGTGATTGACCATCTGTTAAGGGGAATAAATAGTTTTGTTCACAATTATAGTAGAAAAGTATTAGCTTCCTAATATGTATTCCTAATCCAATTTATGTAATGACCGAACTAGCAGAGCTGCTTACTGAAGACACTCAAAACAAATTTGAGAAAGTTAACCATTTACTCCGAAAAATAAAGCACCCATTTTAACTGTTGCATACAGTACCTGAATTTGAGGCTTAGACGGTAGCTGTACAATTGCAGTTATATTCACTTTTTAATAGAACTCCGCAGGTTCCTAAAGTCGAAATCAGGAATTAGTGACCATTTAAATTGCATTATTGAATTTGCAGGATAATTCATTTTTACGATGTCTGTTCTATCTTTACAGTTAAATTTTAATTCCAAGATACACGTAGAATGTCAACTATTATTCTAAAGACAGTATTTCCTTTACCTGCAGCCTGGACATACTGGGCTTCTTTCGCTGGGTACATTTCCAAGTTATTGATCAGCTTTCCTATAGGAAGATCCCCAAGAGGATACGAGTCTCCCTCATTAGCAGATACTGGAAACAGAAGAACATGCGTGTTTGCTTAAGGTATACAATATATTCAGCAAAACTGGATAACAGAGAATAAGACTTTTGAAATGATAAAAAAATAATGTATGAACCGGTAATTCAATATAAAATCAGGAGACTGAAATGCAGGAGGCTGTGTGGTCCAGTGGTTAAAGAAAAGGGCTTGTAACCAGGATGTCCCCGGTTCAAATCCCACCTCAGCCACTGACTCATTGTGTGACCCTGAGCAAGTCACTTAACCTGCTTGTGCTCCGTCTTTTGGGTGAGACGTAGTTGTAAGTGACTCTGCAGCTGATGCATAGTTCACACGCCCTAGTCTCTGTAAGTCGTCTTGGATAAAGGCGTCTGCTAAATAAACAAATAATAATAATTATAATAATAATTATAATAGAAGAAAGTAATTTACAATTATATTCAATTTACAAAGCTTTCAGCATTTCCTGAAAGACTAGTTCTCATGGTCTAATCAGCACCCAGTAACACTCCCTTATGATGGTTTTAAGTTAAGTTTGTTTATGTAAGGGATAAACCACGGTAAGTGTTGATTTGATAAAATAATCCACCGTTTCGAGTGCCGTTAGGCACAAGTCACTGTGGATTATTTTACCGATTCAACACTTACCGTGGTTTATCCCATTTAAAACATTTCTTCCTAATTGACAATTGTTCAATAATGAGAGTAATTGAACTCTAATTTGGTAAGTGACATTTATATTAATAGGCTACATTGTGTATGAGTTTGCTGGTGTGCCGTCATGAGTTCAGAGTCTGAACCTGAAATCCCATTGACACAGACGATTGTGTTATAAGTGAAGATAGCAATGAGGACTTTGTTTTAAATTTAGACCATGAAGGTGGCATTAGAAAAATAAAAAGAATGAAAAAAACAAAGGAGAAAGTGGAAAGTAAGCGTTTTGCTTCACCTAAAACGGATGAAGAAGTTAATATCTTTGCAAGCGATCGATTTTCTGGAAGTACTCGCGCAAAATGTAAATGGACTGTGAATCTGTTTGAAGTTTGGTTAAATGAAAGGAATTCAAAAGTTGGCTTTAAATCTGAGATACGTGTAATTAGTGGAGATTTAGTCAATATGGATAATGCTACTTTGTCATACAGCCTTAGCTGTTTTTTGTGACAGAAGTAAGAAAATGTAACAGAGAGGAGTACTGTGGTAATTCACTATACGAACTTGTAATGTGTATACAGCATTTTCTAAGTCTGCAGGGACGCACTTTAAGTTTGTTAAATGACCCAGAGTTTGAAAGTTTTCGCAGTGTTCTTGATGGGAAAATGAAACTTTTGGCCAAATCAGGAGTTGGTTTGCATAAAAAAGAAAGCTAAAGTTATTTCCGAAGCACAAGAAAATATATTGTACTGTACTGTGTGCTGAAATTGGAAATCAATTATGTTTAAACGGTGTAAAAGTATAGGTAATTGTTATTATAATTGCTGCTTATTAAAAAGACACACACTTTTTTTGTGAATTGTTTGTGACTGTTGTTTAACGAATCCACAGTTTTCTGTGGATTCATAGCTCAAAGTTTGGATTCGTTAATCAACAATACATCTGCCCCGCACTCCCCTTCTCTTCAAAGCCACACTGCCACTTCAGTTAGACAATTTGTAGATATAATCCACTGAAAGATCAAAGGGTGATGTCACAGACATGTTTTAAACTGACATAATAAAAAGTATGAAGAAAGGCTCCATTGAATTATTTGAAAGATTCAGAGTTTACTTTAAAAACCTTGCTTCATGCTTAAAACTCTTGAATTATGGACACTTGGTTTACTAAAACAATTACAATTTATGGACACCAGGTAGCACATGTTCTATGAAAAATGCCATTAAATGAATGAAAATGCAATGTGCTGTGCTTCCGACTGCCACAAGCTACCAATGCAATGTCTGCAGACCTGTGGAAAAAAACAGCAAAGTTTCAATCTCACCACTGCTGCATGCTCCACACTGCAAGATTGCAATGCATTATTACTGGGGACAACAGAATTAAATACCAGCTGAAGCAGCTGAATAGATTGCTTCACAATAATGTTATACTTAAAGCAAGTACGTCTAGTAGATAAGAACATCTATTCCACACTGCATGAAGTCCAGTATATTCACACCAAAGAGCTGATCAGAAACGCTCTGGGGTTTACTGTGAAATCCATTGCTTGATTGATCAGTTACTAGATGAAAAGTCTTGGCATGAAGAACAAATGTTTGACTTAGACGGCACAAACAATTTGATACACATATTATGTTTGGACTTTTCCATATTGAGGAGGCATACACAGTGATGTTTATAACACCTTTGTTGTACGTCGAGTACAGCCAACAACTGCCTTGCACACTGGGATACATCTGAGTGGTGACGTGTACACTTAGTCTTAAAGATATAGTACACTCTTACAATATGTGACAACACGAATAGCCTATTTCCATGTCTGAAGGATGAAGAATTTACAGAAGTTCAGAAATGGGCCTACCGTAAGGGCTAATCACACTGCTGCGTTTTCTACGTCTGACGTTTCACTGCTATTTTTGTATTCAGACTTGTGTGTCAAATATCACAGGCAAGATGGGGGAACGTCTGATTATAGCAGTGCAGGATATCTTATTCCCTTTCAATTCGAAAACAACCACCAACGACATTATGTATGGGCAAGCAGTGTGGAGTAGTGGTTAGGGCTCTGGACTCTTGACCAGAGGGTCGTGGGTTCAGTCCCAGGTAGGGGACACTGCTGCTGTACCCTTGAGCAAGGTACTTTACCTAGATTGCTCCAGTAAAAAAACAACTGTATAAATGGGTAATTGTATGTAAAAATAAAAATAAAAAAAAATTAAAAATAGTGTGTAAAAAATAATGTAAGTGTATGTAAAAATAATGTGATATCTTGTAACAATTGTAAATTGCCCTGGATAAGGGCGTCTGCTAAGAAATAAATAATAATAATATGCCTGCCCATTGGGTAGGTATTGCTGAGCTTTCTGTATCGGAGCTGCCGATAGGCCCCTTCCAGAGATGACACAATTGGTCCAACCCACCGAGGGATTAAAACCGTCATCCTGAGGAAGCCATTTCTCTTTTTCCATTGAACCCGTGAGGGCGAGTGATGTGACCTTGCTGTTGATGGTCGTCTTCTCTTTCAGGGAACTAGGGTTACGGTAAGTAACCTAACGTTCCCTTTTGATTCGAAGAGGAACACCAACGACATCATGTCTGGGATAAGTATACCCGATCAGTCGCAAGGGAGAAGGAACGGCAGCATATGAGGGACGCATAACCCAAGTATTATTAGCAGTGTGATCTTACACCCTCAAGGACCCTAGTGCCTACTGAAGGCAGGGCAGGATCTTCCTAACGTTCTTTATGATAAGCAGCACAAGAAATATCTCGATAAAGAATACAAACAGAAAGTCTGGGAAAATAGGAGGAAATCAGAAACTAACCACTATTGGTATGTTAAAATAAACACACTGTTTTGACTACAGGTTTTTGTTGAATGTCCGGGTGTAGCTTCTAGAAAGCGCATGCCATGAGATACCGCGGCGCATTATTAAATATAGACTGAACTACAAAACAAAATCACGTATATAACTATATCCAGTAGCATACGCAGATAAGTGGTGTTGTATATACAGCAAATTAAACTGTCTAAAATGGTATGTCAGTCATAAATGTCAGTGTACGTGTATTTTTCCCCAATAATGTAAAACGCTGTCTGACGTTACATTTGCATTGACAGATCTACCTCCGTTTACTGTATTGTTTATTTAAAAAAAATAACATTGTTGAGATAATTTGTTACCAATAACACAATTTGAGATTATATAAATAATAAATATATACAGTATATTTGAGCTCTTGCTACTCTGTAGGGTTTCCCGTTGCTCGTTATTATAGGGTGAATCCACATTCTTCTCTTTCTCTTCTTCGGACAGGGTGGGGATCACTGCGTTTTTTGTCCAAAAAAATCGAACCTGTTTTGATTTTTTTTTTTTTTCTGCAGCGAATTTCATTTTTTCGCAGCGATTAGGCTCATGTATGAAAGGTAGTTTTCAATTCCATAGGTTCGATTTTTTCTACCATAGAAAACAGTACTAGCCATATAAATGCACAACTTGCAGAACACAATAAAGGCAAAATAAATCCTATAGGTGTCTGTATGTGTCCATAGAGGATGTCTCCAGCACAACTTTAACTTTAACTTTAATTATACATTCCAACAGCACTTATTCCAAAAAGTCAGAATCAAAATCTTCTTGTATTGAAGGTAAAGGTATTTCAACCTGAATTGTGCTTCACTCACATATGGAAATGTAGGACAAAACACATAATAGGAATGCAACTTTAAAGTGTCACAGCAGTCTTCTTATTTCATCCACTTCATCTCTGTCAGCTGCAGGGGTCATATCTGACTTCAGTGAACTTCTCTTCAAAGAACTCACTTTTTTTCCAGCTTCAAAGTGTAAACGCTGAAACTCCTTCATGAAATAGAGCTGCTTATGGCCCCCACCAATCCCATCAGTACAGATTTTACGTCTATAAAGTTTTATCGTGCTGTTACTGTATTGTATTATGGCAGGGGTTTTCAACCTTTTTTTGAAAATATACCCCTTCTGTCTGGAGGTTTCAGCTAAAGTGCCCTTTACAGTTTTCGCTCACTGAATGATACCACATTAGCAGTAAAAGGCAGAATAATATGATTTTCTCCCGTTTATTTATTACCTAATTTTTCACAACAGTCTGGGACTGACAAACTGCTGGTTTAGACAGAATACCAAACAGCAGGCTTCATTCTTAAAACTTTATTACATGTCTGGATGCACAGAATTAAGACAGTATTAGGAATCTGTTTGGAAACACTCGTATTTGGTTTCTATTCAGCCAAGTCATTATAAATACTACAGAATAGTCTGCACTGAAAATGTTTATCACGTTACCATTTATTTCCCACCTCAGCATAATTGTGTGCCTTTTAAAATGTTTACAGTATCAAAAACATTAACCTCAAGATAAAACTATAATAACTAACAATGACAAACTTTATTTTTATTAAAGCCAGCATAATAATGATCCAAAGGGACTCTGTATATCTTTCGGTCTCTTTGCACTTTCTGTTTTCTTCCTTTTGTTTTTCTTTTGCGAGAAATGTATCTATTTCAAACACCGAACACATATTCAACCAGCTGCTATTGCTGTTAATAAAATGCAGTTGCAGTAATAAATAAAACAAAAACCATCAACGTATCAGTATTGTGATTACTAATTATGTTTACCGGAGCATTTGTAGTTCTAAAAACTGCAGAAACATTTCTGAAAACAGCAATTCGCCAGACGCCTGCTTCACCTGTATATCAGAGTGGAAATCCACTCAATCGAAACCGCGTGGAAAATGTGGACGTGATAAATTCTGTGTGGGTTTTTATTTTTCATCTGCGGTTCGCTTTGAGCTGCTAAACAAAGATTAAATAATTATACACAGTTGTTTAGAGAATGTGTAATACTGTTAAAAAATAAATTCAAGATAATTATTTTCTTTGTGCATTTGTGAGTCGTCCTGCCCTATGACCCTTAGAAGTACCCCCGGATGAAAACCCCTGGATTATGGTAATCAGGGCTGGATTGTCCAATAACACCACATTAAAAGATTGACATAGGACAGCCCAATGCAGCAGTGTGCAGCCCAGGCAGCACCTTGTTGAACAGCAAGCCCTAAAGCTGCAGACCTGTGTGATCTCTGTCTCTGGTCTTCTTCTTTGCTGATTGGTTGGATGGTATATTTGGTTCTCTGTTTCCAGCGTGTGCTGTTTTTGCAGAGCGCAGCGGAGGTCAGGATTCCTCACCAAGGCTGCTGTTGGGCGCCTTGGTGACTGAACAAATATCAAGCACTTCAAGATAACAATTAATATATACAGTAATAAATACCAAACCATGTTCCAACAGTCTCAACTTAGACAAGCCAAAAATCAGGATAACTGAAGAACAGACTTTAAATTTGATGCAAAAAAAAAAGAAATCTAAACTGAAACATTGGTTATCATGTCTTTAACACTACATATGAGTTCCCATTTTGATATTATGTACTAAGTTACATGAACTAATTTTGCATGAATTAAAAATATTACATAGCAGTTTCCCCCATTGCAGGTTTTACCACGAGCTTTATTAGCCACAGTGTATAGGTAACAAGCTCAGGCGGCTTACTAAATTCATAGTAAAACTAGAATCCCTGCACAACTAATCAACACATTAATGGTTGTTAAAGGTAAGGGGCCAAAGTGCAGTCTGTTTTTTCTTTTACATTTGTTTAAAGGCATTGCTATGCCCAAATCAACACTAAATTGTACTATACCTGTGACAAAAGGGGGGCCGGTCGTACTCTGTTTGAAGCAGCAGAGCAGAGGGATCCAAGGGCCGACACAACCATGACACCTTTCACCAAACTTAAGACAAGCTGTAATACAATACATTTTTTTTAAAAACAAAGAAACATTTAACAAATATTTTTTTAATACTTAACAAGGTTGTAACCTCTTGAGCCACTGGTTAAAATGTTTCCTGTAATATGCCACAAGTAGCCTGTATGGAAAGGGGGGGCGGGGGTCCAAAAGCTTTAGAATGTAAACCAATTAGACTTAATAACGTCTGCTTATAGAAATAGCTAAACAATAAATTATTATACTGTACTTCAAGTTCAACTGAAAATAGGTGAGGGATACTAGTTTTTAAATAGTTATCTAAGTGTTTACATAGCTTACTTAATTCATACATACAATAACGCTTTTCTGGTAATATTAAAACGGATTATTGAACCGCTATGTTGTGTCAAACACTGTCTAAACGAATAACCATTTTTCTCATAGACTGTAAGATAAGTATATGTTTTTTAGACGAGTCCCCGCGATATGAACACGACACTACTGTTTTAATGTGCACAAAAAAAGTGCCAGCGCTAATACTTGCATTTTATCTAGCTAGTGAAATGGCATAACATAGCTATTGCCTACTATATAATGAAATAATATTGTAAAGGGAAATGCAATGCAAACTAATACTGTAAAATACCACACGAGATTTGTTAAGAGTCGTTATTGACAATACATATAGTATTAATGAGTAAGTAAATATAATAATACAAACGTTCGAGTGGTGCGGTAGTTCACATTTAAGCAAACAAATGTACAAAACGCAAATGGCAAACCTGTCGAGTTACTAACTGCATTACTTTTGAATGGGGCGCGCTTGTCAAATCCCTTCAGTGCGCATAAACCGGTGATCTTCCTTGGGTTATTTTTGGGGGGTTTTTTTATAACCACGCCTAAATTTTAACGTCAGATTCTGAGCCTTGTAAACCTCTTCAGTCTTTGTGGCTTGAGGGAGGGGAAAACTCGTCATCCATTCTGGGGTCGTTATGACGTCACCGAGCACGTTTTGTAATTTAGATGGTTTGCGCGCGCCATCGGACCAAAGATGGCTCAGTGCACAACTGGACTGTAAATGCTACGCGAACAATGATCTCCGTGATCAGTTGGACCTGAGTTAGCTTAGGTCCGAGGTGGCAGTGAAAACGCAGCATTAAGTGTCAGTGAGTGAGCCGGGATTTAACCAAGCACTTTGTGATTACAAGCCCTTGTTTTTAACCTCTAGAGCACACAGCCTTCTTGTCACATCACATTACTTAAGGGCTATATTCCAGTAACACGGGGTTTGATGAATCTAGACGATTTGGAAACCTGTTAGTATATCAGTGTGGAAAGTTCCTTGAGAGCTGCTATCTTTCTATTCTGGAATTCGTTATAATTTGATGTTATCGTCCTTATCTTGGATTTACACTTACAGTACAGGGCAGAGAGTTATCAAGTACCTTTAGCCCATATATTTGACGATTTATAAAATTTGTAAAGGTGTTTTTTTGTTTTGTTTTTCTCCAATGTAGCAATGGCATCATGTTATTTACAGCCGATGGCCCCGCCTAGCTATTCCAGAATACTGGGTGCGTTCACGACACGCAGACTTTCCTAAGTCTGCGCAGAAACCAAAGGGTGCGTTCAAGATGCTTTTTTGCCGGTTAGATTGCAGACGGGAGTCTGCGCGTAACGTCACGGTCTGTGCAGACGGAGCGTGGACAGCTTTGGTAGATGAACGGCTGCGTTCACGATACGCAGACTTTCGTCATTCTGCACAGAATCGGAGCAAGTAGCCAATTAATTTTCAGAATCTGCGCAGACTTAGGAAAGTCTGCATCTCGTGAACGCACCCAACAACAGTTCTGAGCAGAACCAAAATGGAGGGGGTGTTGAGAGAAATTCTAATCGCAGAAGTGGATGCAATCGAAGTCCCCTTTGTGCTCCACCAGCTTCATAATTTACAGCATGATCAGAAAATGTATAGTAGAAACAGTCCCTGCTATAAAGAGATAATATAAACGTATGTTTTGTGATGTTAGACAAATTAATGAGTATTATAACGGGCAAGATTCCCCCGCCCTCTCACAAAGGGGTTTTAGACAGTACTGTATTTTGATCTGGGACAAAAATAGTTAAAATACTTGCACATAAGGTCACATATCTCACTTCAACTACTTGTTATTTAAGCTGATTTATTCTCCTTAATTCAAAGTAGGTTATTCCCTGTCCAATTACACCTGCTGAAAATAACAGCAGTTTTAGGTTCATTTCAACCGTTTAGCATTATTTTATTTTTTTACATGTTTAAACATTTAGAATACATATCTGAATATTTGAAAAGTATAATAACTGTGTGGGGAAAGAGTCACATCATTTTAATTTGTATTACAAATCATTCATAAGATAATTAATGACATGACTCGAAGGCGATTCACACCCCTAGGTGGCAGTAGCACATGGAGTGAGGATTGTATCTGGTTGCTACACACTTCTTTGTCAGCCAACGCTCGTCCATTGTTTTGAGCCGCGGCTGCTCCAGCGCAGTACCTCTTGAGAAGCTGCGCGGCTGTGCAGACTTAAACCCGTGGATGCGTGATCTGGTGACGTCTTTTCCGGCTGAGTTCACGCAGAATCTGTATACCATTGTACTTTGCCCTGGATAAGGGTATCTATAAAATAAAAATCTTTCACATGTGTGTGTATTTTTGTCAAAGCAGACATTTTAATGTCAGTTGGAAATGTAGGAAACATTTAAAATTAATTTCACCAATCAGCGTGTGTTCAAATGTCCCAATACACAATGAGCAGAAAAACACTTCTAGTAATAAAAGAGAACAATTGAAGAGTTGTGAAGCGACCTGATATAACTGGAACTGATTAAATTAATACAGTTGTGTGTCATTTTGAAATGGTTTATACAACACAATTGTGGTCTGCACCACGACAAACTCAGCTATGGAGAAGTGTGAAATTCAGCTGACTGATGGCACCACAACCATTCATCTCATTGTATCATCTGCAGTAAAGGAAATGATCCAATCTAGTGAGAAATATTAATAATATTGGATAACTTCAATATGCTTACCATTCCTGCATTCTTGAAAATGCAGCCTATCTGGGTTTTTCTTTTGTTGTTTTTTTTACAGTGGTCTGTGCATAATTGGATATGTTGTATAAATTTATTATAAATGTAAATTAGAGTAGACCTCTCAGCTACATTTAATTAGTTCTGTATCATTTCTTAGCAAGTGTAATGTATGATTTGAATATCCTCAGACAGTGTTTGCACATATTTATCGTATGTTGTTGACTGTGACTGGTTCAATTACTGTCAATCACTCATTACCTTACTGTCCTAGACGCTGGCTATGGTGATTTGCTGAGGTACTGAAGGCCAATACAACAGTGCAAACAAAAGGTTTGACAGCACTTTATATCAATGCTTTTGAGAGAGTTAATTATTTCATATTATAACATTCTTTTATATCCTGAATCTCAAAATGTACAGAAAGAGGTATTGCCCAAACAGTGCACAGTACTTCTCAACTGACTTCATTGCATTTTCATGTTTTACTTTCCCATCTTGCACCAGGCCTTACATCAACTTTGAACAGTTTATTGTGGGAAATCAACCTTTGAGGAGAATGCAATGGGATATTCACCAGAATGAAGAGGCTCAGGTCACTTTGTGTTTTAATTAGACTTCTAAAAGGAAAACGTCTAAATAGTCCCATATATATTCCATTGCAAATAACACAGCAAAGCCAAAATCCAATTTGCCTTAGCCTTGCTTATTATTAACCACAGCGATTTATGCAGAAAGAGTTAATGAGTCGAAACAATGAAATGCTCAGTTCTTTTATTATTATTATTATTATTATTACTACTATTGTTTTCCTTTCTTGTTTGATGTGGTGGAAATGGGCATCAAAGATGACTTTATGTCTCACACTTTATATTAGAATCCCAGATCTGCCTGTTGTGTTAGACCACGCATTACTTCACGGGACAGCACAACACATACGTTTGTATCATTTCTTCATAGCAAGGACCATTTCTAACATACTTTTTCGGACGATGCTGTAAATTATGCAGCAAGTGGAGCACGAAGGGAGTTTCGATTGCATCCTCTTCTGCAATTAGAATTTCTCTCAACTCCGTCTCCATATTTGATTTTCCTGCTCTGCAGTTCATCTTGCAAAGCTGTCCACGCTCCGTCTGCACAGACTGTATCGTCGGCCGCAGTCTTAAATCTGCCATCATAAACACATGCAGTGCCTGATGGGAGTAAACAGGCGCAGGGAAGACATCTTGGATTTAAAGGGACTCTGCGGACCAATTAAGTAGGGCGATATTCCTTTTTTTTTAAAAAAAAAAAAAGATATACCACTTCATTCACACAGTTGTTGCCTTAAGTACACATAAGACACACTGCGTTGCCAGGGTTACCCATACCCAAAGAATTATCTGGCTGACGTTGCTGGGCAGAGAGAGGCACAGACAGCGTTTGCGGATAGTTTGTGCTTTACAAAAACTGACTGAATCTTTGGGGAGTGACCACACCAGACAGTGATGTGAGATTTGATTTTGTTTACTTCTTTGTCAACAGCACGACGTTCCTCATCGTCAAGAATTCAAAGGTGAGTTACATATACAGTATTTACTACAGTAATCTACATTTAATACAGCCTTTTCTTTTACTGTTTTAATAAATTGTAATGTACATAGTCTATTGTACTGTAATTTACAGTAGCATGACGTATACACACACCTGTCAGACAGGTAAAGACTTTTTTTATGTGTTACTAAATATGAAAGTTAAACAAAACATGAAACTGTAAAAAGTTATACTATTAAAATTCCTCCCACAAATTTACGCGGTTTTTATTTTTGGTCCAGAAATTAGTACAACTAAAAAACATATGGCATAATATATATATATAAGAATAGAATAGACACACTTGGTGAATGTCATTTGAATTTGGAAAGAATCTTGTGTGTATTGTGAAGCTGCCAGGTCGACCTGTTTTACTGGTGTTGTTGTTAATGTTGTTTTTTGATAGGCTGCTACTTTTTTGTGTGATTTTTACAGTGTCATGATGCAAGTAGTCTCATAGGCCTATATTATAATAATGATAGATTCACAAAGTGTCAGTAGAGTGATCAGTCAATTCACATATTTAACGTATTACGTCGTAAATATACAGTAACTCTGTATTATATTGCGGTGACGTTTTATTAAGAACTATGAAATCAAAGATCAAGGTAGATCATCATAAATTGAATAAAACTCAATTGTGCTTGACCATACATGAACGCACTACCCATTGCATCAGTTGGTAGCTTTATTTTCTAGTTGTGTGTGCTGCATTATGTTTTGCACTGTAAGTTCACTCAAAGTCCGCTTCAAAGTGATTATGTCATCAGTGTTTGTAGCTCCTCGTCTCAGGGTCCAGTTGTAATGGTTAGTCGTTTATAACAGTTTAATTCTTGTTAGGGTGGTTTTAGCCACTGGTCACAGAATTATAAGTTGTATTGTGTTCTCCCCTGTTAAGCCAGTTGATAATGTCATGACACCAAATTAGATTAATAGATGAGGGCAGTAGGACACTGTAATATTGCTTTTTCCAGCCACTGGATGAATAAAGCCACACATTAATAAGAACATAAGAAGAACATAAGAACATAAGAAAGTTTACAAACAAGAGGAGGCCATTCAGCCCATCTTGCTTGTTTCGTTGTTAGTAGCTTATTGATCCCAGAATCTCATCAAGCAGCTTCTTGAAGGATCCCAGGGTATCAGCTTCAACAACATTACTGGGGAGTTGGTTCCATACCCTCACAATTCTCTCTGTAAAAAAGTGCCTCCTATTTTCTGTTCTGAATGCCCCTTTATCTAATCTCCATTTGTGACCCCTGGTCCTTGTTGCTTTTTTCAGGTAAAAAAAAGTCCCCTGGGTCGACATTGTCTATGCCTTTTAGGATTTTGAATGCTTGAATCTGCATACGACATGCCTTTTAAACCCAGGATAATTCTGGTTGCTCTTCTTTGCACTCTTTCTAGAGCAGCAATATCCTTTTTGTAAATACAAAATTCAAATACAGTATGATGTTCACAGCCACAGATATTACAATCATATGATACCTATTATTCAAGAAAAATAAGACCACAGTCGCACTTGTCCATCTACAGTACTTGGCAAGATTGGTTGTATTTTTGTCTGGTTCTTGTTTTATTTTGTTTATTTCTCCAGAGTGTGTAACATCACATTGCCTCAATAGCCAGGCTTTGTACTGTACACCCATTCCTAGGTTTTCTATCCAGTGTTTATTTTCTACTTATCATTGTTTATCAAAACACAAGTTTGGTGTTGCATACTTCTGTAATTGCATGTTAACATTCTTACACTATGGTAGCATGTTATTTAAATTGCTTGGCTCAGGCCTCATGCATTGCAAAGAAACTGCAGCTCTCTTGAAGGATTACAATATTTTTAATTGGTATCTAATCAAACTAAGATTGTTATTGAGTCTTTTTTTTATTTATTTTTTTTATTCCACCCCATGCCTTTTGACTAGGTCTTAAGTCGAATATATTTGAATCTATTTAATATATATATACTTTTTTGTATCATTCCATATTTACCAGTTGGTATTTTTTACAGTGCTGTGGTTTGTTGAACTTTGGTCTAGCAATCATAATATGTGCGGCAGTCTCATAGTTTTAAAGGGACCAAGTTTATTGAAAAATGAAAAATACCAAGCAGATAAGGAATCATTTTGACTTTTCTCATTTCCAATACATTAGCCTAATATTTGAACACTGTGCATTACTTTTTTGTTACTCATTTGTTTGTTTCCAAAGTTGAGGCAAAATGTGTCACTATGTTACACATACAAGTATGCACTTTATGTAATGCATGTTTTATAATGACCCCCATACATACTGTTTCTTCTTACTACTTCTTACCTGTACATTCGTACCTGTTTTTTAATTGCCAGTTAGCAGGCTGCAATCTAATGTGCACCCCAGAGGGAAACCAGAGAAGGAGGGAAGCAATCAATACATTTGATTGCTGTCACTTGCCACACATTTGTTCTTCATAAGATATTGCAATGATTTGGAATTGAGACTTCAAGTTTAGGAAAATACCTTTTTTGTGTTTTAAAATTACTTTTTTTTCCCCTACATGCTCAACACTGATAAATAAAGAAAAATGCACAGGTTTAGAGTTGAAATAACCATTTTTGCAATATTTTATTCAATTAATAATTTGACAGTGTTTTTAGTTAAACTGCTAGAACCTATTCAGTTTTTCAAAATTTCTAAATAATCAGTTCAAGTAAATTAAAGTGCAATGTCAAAATAAATCTCAATCTCTCTCTCTCTCTCTAATATATATATATATATATATATATATATATATATATATATATGATTTCCATTACATGAGAGTAGATGTTAAAACTTCATGCTGATTTGAACTTGGCTCTCGCCAAGATAAGCACCAACTAAGATGTAGCTTCACAGTAAACTAATGTGATCCATATCTGTCTCCATCCATTTGCGCTTCCTTCCATATGATGATGTAGATATCCTTCTGTCTGGTGTTGATGGCTGAAGTGTAATGCTGGCTCCAGGGATCAGCTTATTGCCTCCCTAGTGCATCAGCACACACAACGGCTGCGATGCTGGCTCCGGGAATCAACCATAGTGCAGTCTCCCCAGCGCATCAGCATGACAACCGTCTGGATTGAGCTAAGTAGGGTATATCTCTGGGGTCTTCAAGTGGGCACCTTCCATCCTCCGTGTTTCGTAGACTAGCCCACGACACCTCAAGAGGGCTCGACGGTGATTCTGGCGTCCCAGCATCACCCCCCTCCATCCCCCACTCAACTCAGCCCAGCTTACTTACCTGTACCCCAGCCAGAATCTTTCCGTCTCAACCACAGCCAGTTGCTGCTCCTCTCTGCTGCTTCAGATAAGTTCTTCACTGTGCGACGCAAATCTTGGCCATTGAATCCGACATCTCTGAGAAACCGGGTTGTAGAGTGTGCCACAAATCCTCGACAACCCACTTCCACTGGGTAAACAGACTCTCCATTCTCGCTGTTCTGCTTCAGTGGCTAGTTGAGCATACCGCAGTTTCTTCCTCTCATATGCCTCATCTACAGCATCCTCCCATGGCACTGTTAACTCTACCAGGTGAACAAGGCGTGCTGATCCAGACCACAAGACGAAGGAATGTTACGCTTGTCTTCCATAATATATACAGTATATATATATATATATATATATATATATATATATATATATATATATATATATATATATATATATATTGGATGTAAGGTGGCTCTTAGCCAAGGACGGTTTACTTGGCGCCATGACCAGGTGCTGCGATGTTTGGCCTTAGCATTGGAAGACAAGCGTAACATGACCAATAAGTTGCCACCTGTTCCATTAAAACATTACACACAAAAGACAACATTCCTCTGCCCAGGAGAGCTACCACCAAGAAAAGGTGTTAAAACCAATCCTCGCCCAGGACAACTGGAAGCTGCTAGAGACTGGAAAATGCTGGCAGATGTTGGTCAACGGCTTATTTTCCCACCTGAGATTGCCACCACTAACCTTCGACCAGATATTGTCTTGTGGTCTGGATCAGCACGCCTTGTTCACCTGGTAGAGTTAACAGTGCCATGGGAGGATGCTGTAGATGAGGCGTATGAGAGGAAGAAACTGCGGTATGCTCAACTAGCCACTGAAGCGGAACAGCGAGAGTCTGGGTTTACCCAGTGGAGGTGGATTGTCGAGGATTTGTGGCACACTCTACAACCCGGTTTCTCAGAGACGTCGGATTCAGTGGCCAAGAGTTGTGTCGCACAGTGAAGAACTTATCTGAAGCAGCAGAGAGGAGCAGCAACTGGCTGTGGTTGAGACGGAAAGATTCTGACGGGATCTCAAGCACAATAGAAAGAAAGAAACGCTGATGTACAGGTAAGTAAGCTGGGCTGAGTTGAGTGGGGGACGGAGGGGGGTGATGCTGGGACGCCAGAATCACCGTCGAGCCCTCTTGAGGTGTCGTGGGCTAGTCAACGAACCACCGATGATAGAAGGTGCCCACTTGAATACCCCAGAGATGTACCCTACTTTGCTCAATCCAGACGGTTGTCATGCTGATGCGCTGGGGAGACCACACTATGGATGATCCCCGGAGCCAGCATCGCAGCCGTTGTGTGTGCTGATGCGCTAGGGAGGCAATAAGCTAATCCCTGGAGCCAGCATTACACTTCAGCCATCAGACAGAAGGATATCTACATCATCATATGGAAGGAAGCGCAAATGGATGGAGACATATATGGATCACATTAGTTTACTGTGAAGCTACGTCTTAGTTGGTGCTTATCTTGGCGAGAGCCAAGTTCAAATCAGCATGAAGTTTTAACATCTACTCTCATGTAATGGAAATCACTACTACAGTACTGTAAATTCCAGTAGTAACAGTGTAAACCACTGACAAATGGTACTTGAATGGATTTAAAAAGTAATAATTAACAGAGCGTAAAATCAAGTTATACACCCCACACAGCATCTCTATTAACCTATTTTTATTTTAGCCATTAACACTTTTCCTCCTCTATTGGCTCGTTTTTCTTTTGCCATATTTAAGTTTGTCTTTGTTTTGACTCCAGTCATGTGCTGTTTTTTTAGCATAGCGACTGCCATGCATTTCGTCAAATTCAACAACGCACAATTTCAGACCTGTTGTGTAGCATTTTTGTTTTATGTCTGAGTGTCCTGCTTGATCCAGTCTCAAAGACACCTGCATTATATAATATTTCATTGCAGTTGCAACGAACGGAAGACTTGATAAGTTTACTCGGCTTTCTAACCAATAGCCGTTTGTTACGGATCTCGGGGGCAGATTCCGTCTGAATGCTGACAAACCAATGACTCGGGAGAGTGGGAATAAGGAAATTCATAGTGTCTGAACGCTTATGTTTAACATTCAAAATGACAAAGAGTAACAAATTGCAACTTTTAATTAAAACAGTGGTTTTGTGTGTCTACCCAGACCTGAATGCTGTAGATCCTGAAAAAAAAATCAGGTTGCAGACAGTTCAGTTTGTGTGAGACATAACCGTGGCTGTAGTAATCCCACTGTGGCGCTGGTACAGTAGTTTAATATTACACACACACCGGCGCATACGTCGCACCGGTGTATTAGTCGCTCCCCCCTTTTAAGGGCCCAGCAAAAATGCCTAAAAAAACAACTTATACAACGTTTTTTACGGCTACTGTGGGCATATTTCCAACTGGTGTGTGTCAGTGCCTGCTGCTAATCAACAGTGAGCCAAATGCAGATAGGCATTACTTGCCCAGATTTTTGTGCCAGGCAGTCTCCAGTACCAACAAATTACAATCATTGCAGTAATAAAAAGCTAACTTTAGATACTCAGAGTACTTGCAGACTCGGGGTGAGGCTGCCTCATGTGAAATGAGTTACAGTACCAGTCTGGGACAGGCTGCTGCATTTCTGGTCCGTAGGTCCGGAAGGAGACTGCTGTAGATTTTGCTGAAAGGAGATTTATAAAAAGCATTTTTTTGACACAGTGTGAATTTATAGCCCTATACCCTACAGCCTATTTCTTTTTTAATTCAATAGTTTCTTGCAGATAACATTTGGTGAAGGAATTCTGTGCTTTATTTGTTTTACTGCCATAAGTAAGAGTGCTAGAATAATATTTTCCTTTGTTTAAAAATCTGATGCCAAACTTGCCCTGTGGGCAACAAACTTAAATCAAATTGCTGCCAATCTGTTTCCGACTGCTGCTGGGCTCATTCTTTTACACTGTCTTGGTGATTGTTTGTCTGTTCCGCTGGTAGTGACTGAATTGAAGCTTTCACATATGAGAAAAGGCGGCCCTGAGGCGGTAATATTGTCCCATGGCTAACTGGAACACTGCTGCAGCAGGGTGATCCTGGTTTCATATTCTGATTGTTTTTCTTTATTATTATTATTTTATTGGGGGCGGCGAGGACAACATTCTTTCTCTGCACTACTCTCACTAAAAATAAATATATAAATTATTTAATACAGAAACACATTAAAAATATTGTACAGTTAATCTCATATACAAGCATTTCATTTCTATCATTGTAAACATTTGACAATCTTCATGTTTTAATAGTTTCACAAATCGATGTGTATGTCCAATAAATAATTAATATCGCTTCAGTTCAAATCTACAGATTTTTTTATGTTTTTAATATTAGTTTAAATCTAAAATAAAATGTAAATATGGAAAATAGCAAACTAGGTTAGCAACACTAAAATAATAAAAAAAAAAATAATAATAAAATCATACATTTTTTTTGCCAGGGAAAGTTTGTCTTGAATATATTGTCTAATATATTTTTAGAGCGCACAGCTCTCTAAAAATATACCGGGAATGTCTTTCTAGCAACAGAACGAACATAGGAAAATAAATACATAAATAAAAACTACTTGTCTGATGGGCAAAGTATATTGGTAAAACTTGTTGTCCCTCACACAAATGTTGTTCCGGGCGTCGGGCATTACGAATTGCACACCCCTGATACTGTATAGTATGCACTGTCAAAATTATTATTATTATTATTATTATTATTATTATTATTATTATTATTATTATTATTATTTTTAAATGTACATTCTTCTGCAAAACAGCATAATGTACTAACCTTCACCAGGACACACATCATATCAATTAAGGATTTTTTTTTTTTTTAAATACAGCACCATTGCAAAGACAGTGTCCTAGTACTTATAACCACCCTCTAAATGTACAATTAAAGACAGATTCATGAGCTGCAGACTTCAATGCAGCTGGCAAGCAAAAAAGCAAGCTTAGGGACTGTCCACAATAAGGGTTTCCAACTCGCTTTGTTTGAGAGGTAACTGCTCAGAGTCTCATGTGCAGAATGGACTACTGCCAGGCATAATACAGACCCAGAAGCCTGCAGCAGCTTCTCTTTGTCAAGTCTGAACTGTCAATGCTGGGACACGAACTTCATCTTTGATGACACTACTATTATTAATATTCAGTGACAGTATTTTTTTCAATATGGTGTGCGTGGTGTTGCTGCACAGGCACTGCTGTGCCCCTGCAAGCGCTATATGAAGTTTGCTGCATCAAGAGCTGAGCAATCATATTTTCCTTATTTTGATTTTTTTTTTTTTCCTGCTGTTGCAGACAGTTTGGGATCTAGCCTACCATACACCAAGCTTTGACTGCTCAAAAGGGATTGTTAAAATTCAGTTTCTTAAAGCATAGACAATATTTTCCAATATAGTTCAATATATTGTAGCAACCTGGTCAGTTCAGGTTGGCAGACTTTTGTTTTGTCTGGTCCTGCACATTCACATTATCTGTATTGTTACGGGGTGGGACCATACCACTAGTTTCGGTAGTGTGGGTGTGTGTGTGTGTGTGTGTGTGAGCCACTGTTGGGTGTGGACCATGTCATCTGGACGCCCTCATAAAACCTTCTTTCTTCTTCCAGACCAAGGAAGTGTTGTGACAATACCATGAGTCTTGTACTTCTTGATAATAGAAACAATAGTTTAAATTCAGATACTCAAATGCTTGGAAATCTTCTTGTATCCTTCTGATAATTTTTCTAAGAGTGTTCACCTACAGTTCACCTACAATCCCCCCCATGAGAGTAGTGGTCCGCTCTCTTCTCTGTGTGTGAGGGGACTGATGGAGCCGGAGCCTGTGGGTGTGGAATAGAGTAAGCAAGAAAGTGAGTGAGTTTTTGGGATAGAGACAGGAGGAAGCATTTATTGTTTTTGTGGTGTGGTCCTGACCCAAACACAGACCCTGTTTAATTAATAAAGTAGTTTTATTAGCGCCTGAATCCCGTCTCCTGCTTTAAGGCTCAAGACCAGGGGTTGTTACAATATTTTATTCACATATACCACCTTAACACTAGCCACGGAAGTCATTTTGATGGGTTGAGGTTTTCAAATTTAAATTGCTCTGCGTGTCTGAAAGTTATGTGTTTGTCCGTTTATGACTTTTCCTAAATAAATACCCTGACAGCGTTTGAAAGGCAAGAAAATAAGGAAGTTATAAGCCCACCCACCTAGCAACAAAGCCGTAATTTTGACTGACTTTAATACATGTTTTTATTTGGAATATAACCTATAATATTCTTTATACTAGGGATGTACGAATCCAATTTTTACTGGCCGAATACCGAATCCATCTCAAAAGATTTTGCCGAATACCGAACCGAATACCAAATCTACAAAAACTGTCAAGAAATTTGAAGGAAACTGTTGAATGAAAAACAGACTGGCAGCTACTTACAAGGGACGCACACTATCTATAGTTTTGAGCCTTTTAGTTAATACTATTTTTATTACCTAATGAAATATATGCCTGAATAGCATTTCAGTTTGAAACACACAATTTAACACTAGCCCCCTCCCTCCACAACAGAAACGTCAAAATACAGAACCGTTTACTTTACCTTTACAAGAAAGGAGAGCTGCATCTTTGCCATAACCCTCTATTTTCTTTAATGACGTTTCAACCTGTGTCACCTGATCTGAGACTATGTGTAAAAAACTACCGTGATGAGTGACCTGAATCTCCCTGTGAAATAAAACCCGCGTTGACTTAAATGCACCGTGTGTGTAACACATATCAAATAGGCTACGAAATAGTTTAAAAAAATATTTTAATAAAACACAGCAGTTCCCAAATAGTTCAACTTGTACTGGCACATTACCATAACGTAATTTAATTTACTAAAGCATATTGTTCAACAACGTCTTGCACATCTGACAGTTGTAAAGTTATAAAAAATATATATTTCTGTGCACTGATTTTCTGATCTCTAGAACACGTTTGACAGACAAAGCAACAAACCACAAAAGTCTACAACAGTTTGCCGTTACTATATATTACAGATTTACTGCATAACTTTACTCCATGAAAAGTGTGATGTGAATGTGCTGTTGCATACGTGGGTATGTTTACATTCAGCAGCTGCATGACGTGTGTAGTGCTTGTGCCACCAGTAATTTAGGGAGTTGAGAGCTGTGACAGAGTTCATCAAACGTGTTCTTGTTATTAAATATAACAGTTATGTTCAATACCAGATTCATGTCTTTTATTTAAAGAAGAACTGCACACATTGGAATGTGTATAACACGGTGTTAGAACACTGGCTGGCCTAACTATAAAAGTGTCTTTGTTAGATGTTCTCCGAGTTAACTAGCATGTTACCTAATTAACCTTTTGTCACCAATTAACAGGTGAGGGTCCGTGATTACTATAAATATAGGTAGCATAGGCACAAGTTTGTCATTCCTGAATATAAGGGAGCAGAAAATGGCAAAATACGCTCAGTTAAGCAAAGAAAAAAAGACTGTAATTACTTTAAGAAATGAAGGTCAATCTTTAAGACAAATCGCAAGAACTTTGCAAGTGTCTGTAACTGCTGTGGCCAAGACCATCAAACGATTTGAAGAAACTGGCACTCATGAGGACCGAACAAGGTCAGGCAGGCCAAGGGTGACCTCAGAATCAGAGAACAAGTTCATTCGAGTCACAAGTCTGTGAAACCGGCAATTAACTGCCCCTGAAATACAAGCTCAGCTAAATGCTACTAGAAGTACAGATGTTTCAACATCAACTGTTCAGAGGAGATTGCGTGAAGCTGGCCTAACTGGAAGAATTGCTGCAAAGAAACCATTGTTAAGAGTACAGAATAAGAGGAAGAGACTTGCCTGGGCCAAAAAAACACAGAAACTGGACGTTTGAGGAGTGGAAGTCGGTCTTATGGACCGATGAGTCAAAATTTGAAATATTTGGGTCCAACCGTCGAGTATTTGTAAGACGCAGAGAGGGTGAGCGCATGAGTTCTGCATGTGTGGTTCCCACTGTCAAGCATGGAGGAGGCAGTGTCGTGGTCTGGGGTTGCTTTGCTGGTGGCAGAGTTGGTGATCTTTACCAAGTCCATGGCAAGCTCAACCAGCATGGCTATCATAGCATACTTCAGAGGTATGCCATTCCATCAGGATTACGGCTAGTTGGGCAATCCTTCATTCTTCAGCAAGATAATGACCCGAAACACACCTCAAAGTTGTGCAAGAACTATCTGGCGAAGAAGGAAAGTGAAGGACAACTCAATCTAATGACCTGGCCTTCCCAGTCTCCAGACCTCAATCCCATAGAACTTGTATGGGACGAACTGAACAGAAGAGTCAAAGCAAAGCTACCCACAAGTGCCCTACGTCTCTGGGAATTGAAGCAGAAGAGCTGGGAAGACATGTCGGGTGATTTCCTGCTGAAACTTGTTAATCGAATGCCTCGTGTTTGTGAGGCTGTTATTAAGGCAAAGGGTGGCTATTTTGAGGAATCCAAGATTTAGGGACAATTTTCAATTTTCTTGAACGTTGCTTTGATACTCCTTATGTTTTGTTTTGTATATTGTAACATGTGTTTTCATTTTCAAGTATTTACAGAAACGTATATGACGTAAAACATTGTCAATTATGAAAAAAACCTAGTTTCCAGCAAGTGTACTCAAACTTTTGACTGGTACTGTATATATACACACATACATACATACATACATACATACATATATATATATATATATATATATATATATATATATATATATATATATATATATATATATATAATTTGTATTTATGTATGTACTGCATGTGTTGCTGTCAAGGTCACTGTGACAGGGCAGAGGCCCTGCACAAGTACAATGTGTGTTGGCAGCCATCTTGGGCTCAGGTGTAGAGGAACAGCCTGGGGCCAAGATGGCCGCTTTTGCATAGCCACATGTTAGTTCAGTGTTTAATTGTTAAACTGATAATGGTTTTATTGGTTTAAATAGAAAATTGTGGAAAGTGACCACACCCCATAACAGGAAAGAACTGAGAGCAGGTTGTGCTTTCTGCTTTGCACCAGGATAGCTGTAGCTTGGGTGCTGTTTTGTTTATTTGTGTTAGTTTGTTTTGTATAGGCCTAAGTTTTGTTTTAAAGCTTTTATTTTAAACTGCAGTTTCTGAGTCCAGGTTTGCTATTCCTGCCATTGACCAGCCTTGACCGTCCACCACTGCTCCACCTACAACTCAACACCTTGTTATATCACCCATTCCAAATGTTGGTAACAGATATTTAGATAATGATTTTAATCTCAGCATTAGTAAGCAGATATAGAACAGTACATTATGTCCTTTTGTTTAATGTCATGTATGCAGACGGAAAGGAAATCAGCAATTTAAAAACAAGTCTGTGTGCAGTGATCTTGGTAACAAAGTCCATTATGTTTTTCATAATATTGTATTTGTAATGGCTTCAACATTAGGCTTTTTCCATTTCCTCTATTTAAAATAATTTTATGACAGTGTCTGCACTGTGTTTGAATTCAACTTCTTTTTCTAGAGAAAACCTTAAAGGCAGTAATACATGTTCAGTATTTCTTATTTGATTGTTGTTGCTTAAGTTCCCCTGTTTGGTGGACATGCTGCACATTTACTGGAGAGTAGGTTGGATTGCATTACCATTGAACACGTTAGACATAAAATGGAGCAATCGGAACAGTTAGCAAATCAGATACACTACATTTAAAAGCATAAATTCATTTGTATAATGTCTGTATGAGCAAAAGCGATATTGTAGTTTTTATATTTATATGCACTGAAAATATCACACTGCTTTTTCTTGTAAAATAAAGTAAAACAGCCTTTTTCAGTCCCATTTTTGCAACCCTTGTTTTAACCAATAACCATATATTTTGAATGCCTTTTAACCAAGAAACCCCATTTTAATATTCCACTAGTATTCAAAATACTGAATAATCTGAATATATATTCCGCCATGTAAACACCATATTCGGAATATGAAGAGGAATATTCCACCTCTGCATATTCAGAATGTTGGAGGTGGCATATTCCACTAGAATGCGGAATACTAGTGGAATATAAAGCCATGTAAACGGCATATTCTGACTATGAAGTGTAACCCACAACAGACACACACAATAACGTTAGGTTACCTACCAGAGACATTATGTATGGGATTTGCCTGCCCACTGGGTAGGTATCGCTGAGCTGTCTATACCAGAGCTGCCGATAGGCCCCTTCCTTGGATGATGCACTCGGTCCCGCCCACCGAGGGGATAAAACTGCTATCCAAAGGAAGCCATTTCTCTTTTCTCGTCAAACCTGTGAGGGTGACCGATGTGACCTCATGGTTGGTGATTGTCTTCTCTTTTAGGGAACCAGGGTTACGGTAGGTAACCTAACGTTCCCTTTCAATTCGAAGACGACCACCAAAGACATTACGTATGGGATAATGTATACCAGAGCCATCGCGAGGGAGAAGGAACGCTAACCCAGAGGTTAGCGGTGTGAACTTACATCCTCAAGGACCCTTGTGCCTACAGAAGGCAAGGCAGGGTCTACCACGTTAAGACGGTAGAACCTGGAGAGATATCAGATATCGAGGCACCTCTGAAGAGGGCCCAAGATGTAGCCAACCCTCTAGTGGAGTGTGCAGCTACCCACCAGGTGGGGGCAAGCCAGTACTATTATATGCAGTCGATACTGTATCTACAATCCAATGTGACAGACGCTGCTTGGGCAGGAGCTGTCCTAGGGTCCATGTCCCGTGACAGACGAAGAGCTGGTCAGATTGACGCAGAGCTCTTGTCCTATGCACGTAGCATCTCAATGCCTGCACTGGGCAGAGGAAATTTAATCTCTCATCCTCCGTTGAAGCAAACGGAGGTGGATGGAAGGACTCCAGTTCCACAGAGTGATTTAACGTGGAAGGCTGTGATCACCTTGGGGAGGAAGTAGGGTTGGTGCGCAGAGACACCCTGTTGCCATCTTTCCAAATATGCATGCAGGAGCTATACACAGACAGCACCTGCAGCTCACTGACCCGCTTAGCGGAGGTGATAGCCAAGAGGAAGGCTGTCTTCATAGACAGGTACTTCAACTGTATGGAGTGTATGGGCTCAAACGGGGCCTTCGTGAGAGCCTTCAGTACAACATTGAGGCTCCATTCAGGGAGAACAGTATTTGCTTTATTTATTTACTATGGTTATTATTTTACTGTACATTTGTTTACTCTGTTGATGATGCGCTTCGCTAAACAGGGGCAACTCATCTTCATCTTGTTATATTAATAAGTGCATATCTGCGTGAACACATTGCACTGAATTACGACCCACAAGCATCTACACAATCTCAAAATATCAGATTCCATATCTGAAAAAACAAATAACAGAAATTTGCATCCACACCACCAGCTCTTACAATAAACAACAAAATTATTCTACTACAATAAACAGTGGGAGGCAAGGTACGCATGAGTTAATGGCATAAAAGGAATATTCTGATCACCATGTGAATGCAGACTATGAAAGGAATAAGAGAATTCCGCCTGCATGTATACAGAGCATTTGGAATATTCTAGTATTCCAAATACTTAATGTTCTGAATCCTTGTTCCATGTAAATCTACTGAATGACAATCTCTTTTCTGTCTGGGGCAGAGTACTGCATGAAAACAGAATGCAACAATTAATCCGAATAATACTGTACTTCTTTCTTGCTGGTTTTGTTGTGATTGAAAGTTGTCATTTTTACTGTAGCGATGTATTGTCCTGATCGCTTCCCCCACTCCCCATCCTAGCATTGAATGTATTCTGTACCTTGCGACCGTTGTTGCTGTCTGTAGAAGTAGGAGTCCAGCCCTCCCCCCTCTCCTGTGTAATGGGCTGCTCCCTGTTGTTTATTCAGTAGAGGCACAGCTTTCCAATCTGCTAGAGGAAGGTCAGTGAATCACACAAGCACAAGGATGCTGTAATCTGCATGTAAGATTTTTTAAAATTAGTTTTATTTTCCTGAGGCAATTTTCCTGGTAACAAAGCCACCTGCTCTGGTGTCATTTTGTCATCACCATTAAAAACAATTGAGTTACGAGGGTGGGCAATGAAGATTGTTTTCTAACAGGTAAGTGTTAATCCTTTTAGTCTTTTGTTTTATAGACTTTGATGCTTTTCATTTAATGGTTGTCTGCACTTGTACATTACATGACATTTATTATAGTTTTTAGAATAGATGGAAACAGTATTGCAAAAAATATTTAGTATTTGCTTTTTTTCCATTTTTTCTTTTTTTTTTTTTTGATGACTTGCTTGCTAATGTCCTTTTTTTTAAATCTCGCTTTTTCAGTATCGGTTTGCTACCATAAGTGTATTTAGAATTATTTTAGGTTTACATAAAGAACAGTATTGTAACTGAAGGGTGTTTTGTTGTGTGCTTCTAATGACATAGACAAATACTGGATTATGGATTCTGCTATGTATCAAAACTGGTTCTTTGAAATCCCAGTTAATACATTTTGTATTCAGACTTCAAAATCTAGTAGTATGTTATAGTTTTAAACAAATTATACAAAGAGATGATATATATATATATATATATATATATATATATATATATATATATATATATATATATATATATATATATATATTATGCTAGCTAGCATATGACCTTTTGAGTGGTTGTCCCTTTTTAAAAAATAGATTTCTGTGTACCTTTTATAGGGACTGTAATCACATTTTCATGTAATATGTTTAAAGTGCTATATTGCTGTATTGCATAGATCAATAAAGGAGTGGTCAGTGCAGTGTAGACGGTTTCATCTACCTTTCTGCTGCAATAAAAGGGATTCTTTATGCTAAACATAGTGATTGAATATTGGCAGCTATATTTGTTAAGCATTTTGTAATCATTCAGAGAAGATGTTTTGATTTGTCATTTCAAGAATTTGTATGGATCCTTTCAGAATACCGTTATAGCTGGGTTGGGGTTTTATTTCAGAAATTGTACTTATTATTATTATTATTATTATTATTATTATGATTATGATTATTATTTTAACTACTCCAACTTGGTGTGCACTATACAGTCAGCACTCACATATCCAACCTTATAAAATTTTGACTTCTGTGATAGCTAAAAAAAAGTGTGACACATACCTTTGGCCCGTTCCAACCCTTGTCCGTATTTCAGGGAACACAAAAAAGATACAATGTCAAAAATATATAGCTGAAATGACTGTGTTTTAAAATAAGTAGGCTTCTATTTAGAAGTACTGCAGTTGATTTTGCTGGTACAGTACTCCAAGTTAATTCAGGACGATATGATTCTGAAAATATCACTTGCCAAAAGAGATGACTATGGACACATGGGCTGTAATACAGTACATACTTTCAAATCCGGTACGTATTGTAGCAGTATGTAAAATTCCACATTAACGACCCAACAGCAAAATTAAATCAAAATGTTACCCATGCACATAACTGCTTAAAATGTAAAAGGCAATGCAATTTAGCTAAAGTCAGTATTCAAAATTGCAGAATATAGTGCTTGATAAGGCTCTAATGTTACAGTTCACTTGCAAATGAAAAAGCACAAAAGCAAGTAAAGATCACAGTAGCTGGTCTCGTTCGCTTTGTTGCTGCATTTTTGTCAGGTGAAACTGGAGGAAGCGCTGTGTAACTGTACGATAAAAACTGATTTGCACATGCGAGGAAAACAAGACACAGGCTTTGACGGATAATCAAATACATTGTAATATTGAAGAGATGGTCTTTGTATCAGAAAACTGAGTCGGAAATCTTGTGTGATTTCTTGTGTGCATTAATTTATTTATATATATATATATATATATATATATATATATATATATATATAATGGGGATTGATTTTGTTCTTAGTACAAGGTCAGTAAAACGTAACTGACGTATATCCGAGTGCTGACTGTACTATACTCTATTAAACTATACTGTACTTTTGTATGCAGAATATATGATGCATTGTTTTAAAATAAAATGCTACAATTTCTAAACCCTACATTTTTTTCCAATTAAAGCCAATCAGACCAAGATAATGTAAACTAGTTTGAAATTCATATACAGTCAGTCTATATTTTTAATCTTTAATTGGTGATATGTCAAAATCATATGTTGGTGTAGGTGTTGGATGGGGAAATATAAAAGAAAGGAAAAGGAAATGCAGATCTGCGAGGCAGGTGTAGCTGGACAGGCCTTGCCTTTCTAGAAAGCCAGCATGGCCCACAAAGAAGGAGTGATGTCATTCATTGTTGTGACCCCTGGGGCTTTTATAGGAATATGAAGCTCAGCTGAAGGCAAGTCTAGTAGCAGCTTGATGAGGCTCCTTCAGCATGAGCTGAATCCTAATGTATCCCAAGAGGGGATGAATTGTGCAGAGATAACTAGCAGCTGATCATTTTTTTTCAGGGGGTGTACCTATATAATGTAATAATGGTATTGCTTGGACAGCTGCTGTTAGACAATGCCTGCTTGTAGTGTGACAGCATTAAGAATTGCAGGATAAAGTTTTACCCCCCTGTGGCAGTGTGCCCCGCCCATGTGTGTGTTATGTGTTATGTGTTGCGTGTGGTGTGTTAATGTTGGTGCACGGGATATAAATGGGTCTGTGTAACACGATTTAAAATAGTTGTATTTATGCACATGGATTGCACAATCACTTCACGTGCAGATAAAATATGTAACAGTATGTGAGCACGGGATTGCACAAATTAGTTCACGTGCCGAGATTCAAGTGAATGATTAATTAGTAATTGAATCTCAGCACAGCTGTATATATAGAGGCACGAAGCACTCACTAAGGGTTGGGTGTTCGGTGAGTAGAGAACGGGAGAGAGAAGGAGAGTAAAATAAAGTAAAAGAATAATTAATAACCACAGCTATTTCGTGCTGGAAGGACCAGCACGATGCTTGTTTGTTTTGACTCACTGTGTTTGTTTGTCTGTTAGTTCACTGTTTGTTTAAGTGTTAGTCCATTTTGTTGGTCTGTTTATTTTGGCCTCAAGTGCTGTGTGCTGTCTGTGTTTAAATCTTTTATTTGTTTGTTTATTAAACACACTGAGCGCCGCAGCATCTCAGTTTCACCTGCCAGTACTGCCTGTCTGTGTGCTCCTTTCTGGCCTGACGTCACCCCTACAGCCAGCCTGTTCACACACACACACACACCCCTCCACCTCCATAAAATGTACTTGTCACAAGAACCAAGAAAGATTACTCTCCAAGCTGAGCGAGAAGGATCTCCTACTATATATATATATAATCTTGCCACTTTGTCATCAGAATCAAATGATACTGTGTCATAAAAGTACTGCAGTAGGATATTGTTTTGTGGTTACATCCTTTATGAAAGATCTGAAAAAAAATAAAAAGAAGGAAGGAATAAACATGCAGCTGTGTAACAAAGTAGCGTGTCTGTGTGAGAACGTTTTACTCTTATAACTTTAAAGTCTGTTTTCAAAATGTCTGCAACACATCAAGTGCTGTGGCTTTTCTGTTTCTTACCACGTCATGGATCATTATTGCTGTGTTACCGTTTGACAATGTGGGCAATAATCCGTACACTATCAGTGCACTGGAGCGGATATTTTGAAAAGAGCTTAGAAACAGACTTTAAAGTTGTCAGGATGGTAACAATGAAAAGAAAAATGACAGGTACGTTATTTAAACAGTTATTCTGCAGCAACACCTGGGGACGTGTAACGCTATATTTTTTGGAACCCCGCTACTTACTTTTTAAGGAATTGTATTTATTTATATTTATGAGTTTGTTTTAGAATTTTCAATAAAAGTATTGAGTATTTAGAACTGTGCTTGATATACTATTCCAGTTTGCTTCCTTTTAGCTGAATCTTTTGAGGATTATATAAAGCATGTTTTTGTAAATTGTATTCTCACCTGCAATGGAGATGAAACAAAAACCCAATGTATGTAGTAACATGATCTAATCAACATCCAGGCTTCCAGGAGCATTAACACCTAAACCTCAACTAACCCTAAATCACAATTTTACTACAAACATTTATTTTAATCTTAACCTTAAGATTAAAATGTTGGATTAAAATGTTATTCTGGTGTTATTTTTTATATATATATATTTTTTCTTTTTCACGCTTTTAATACAAATTCCAAAGTGTATGTCACAAAGGTTCATTAGGGGAAAGAAATTGTGAGAATTGTACAAGCAAAAATCAGGGACATTTGAGAGCTATGTAGAAGGTAACAAGTTCACACAAATTTCAGTCTATAAAAAATGTACAAATTCATAAAAAAGATTTTATCTGTATTTATTTCACGTACTAAGTATTAAACGACTAGAATTATGAACACTGTTTTACATTATGTTTACTCCTGTTGATGCCAATCGCCTATTTCCAACGTCATTGGGGGATTCAGCTTTTCGGATTTGGCACACAAGGGATGCTTTTACATTGACAACAATTTCGTCTCATTTGAATAACTTTCCCAAAAAATGTATTTATGACTGTGACAGGGTACTGAGTGGTGACGCCAGGCCAGAATGCAGGAAGAAAACAAACAAAAATACTGCACTGCAAAAGCGCAAGGCGCCGTTTTTATTTTCACACACAAAAATAAAATAAAAGGTTTAACAAAAAAACACACTCTTTACAGAACGGAAATAAAACAGTTAAACAAAACAAAGTCTCAAACCCAAAAATACACTGACACAGATTTCTTTTAGTTTTGTTTTCTTTTCAGTTTACCTCGCTCTTGTTCCTCCTTCCTAGAACACCCACGCCCAGAGCAGGGAGAACTGTAGGCTTATATGCAGGTGACCATCTCCCGATTAGCAACAATTTATTAACTCGGGAGATGGTCACTTTCTGCACAAGGTTTTTTTAAATGCGGGTGGGGCTTCCCATCCGCGCTATAAAACAATACAAAATACACGGCTTTGTCGTCACATTTATAAATTATTAATAATAATAATAATAATAATAATAATAATAATAATAATAATAATAATAATAATAATAAATTGCACAGGGCGAGGGTACCCCTTCTTAAAAATAAACAATACATTTATGGCAGGGCTTTGCCCTGCCCCCTTTTCATGTGCAGGGCTCCTCGCCCTGCCACAATGACGAACACCCTTTTTAAAATATCTATAGATTCGGAATATTGAGTGACACAATTTCAGGGAATTCTATTTTTCAATCCAGTTCTAGTTGTAAGGACAAAATCTACAACGCCATTTTCTCTCTGCCCTGCCCCTCACTGTCCACACTGAAGGTTCTATGGGAGCAGGATCTGGGTGTGGATTTCTATGAGCATGAATGGGGGTCCATTCTCTCTCGATTGCACTCTTCCTCTGGCAGTCAGGACACGTTAGCTTTCTTTTCTGCTTTGCTTCCCAAATGCACATTGCTGCAGTAAAATGACTCCCCTGCAGATTTATCCATGTCTACATGAAAATGCTGGCGCTCCATCAAAGGATTATAAATAATTAGCATCTACTGCTGTTTCTGCAGCGGCTCACACTGGAAATATTTTCAGCTTCCATACGATGACAATGAAGACAATCCAATATTTAAATGACAGGCTTTATATGGGTTAGACCTATATAATACCTTGACGTATGTGGTTATTACCAGACATAAATGGATCAGACATCACTGAATGCATCTGTAGCCAAACTCAGGCTGGATAGAATACACTGAATGCATCTGTAGCCAAACTCAGGCTGGATAGAATACATGCAGAAAAACATCATCAGTCCAGGTTATAATAAGACACCACTGAATTGATTTTCTAAAAGGTATACAAAAATACATGATTATTTAAGGGCCCCAACATTATTCATCTGTGTTATTTCTGAATTTCTCTTTAGATCCTTTTTGATAATAAGGAAACTTTTATCTCTTGAATACTGTATATCCTGTATCACTATTTTGATACAGTTTTTTGTCACACACACAAAAGAGCCTGCGTCCCAACATTTCGGTATGTTTAATGGTCACCACAACCAGTTATGCCACAAGCTATTTTTGGTCATTTTTATTTTTATTTTTAGGATTTACCGTTGTGGGATAAGAGACCCATCTACCTTGCAGCCAGAATTGTCTGCACAGCCCCTAACTAGTGTTTCAGGTTTGACTTAACCCTGTTCAGCATTGTGTTGATCTGAGACAACAAGCATGTCATAGTAACCGATCTAGCATTAACTACTAAGGCTGCCATTTCCCTTTGTAAACAAAGTGTGCACATGAGTAAAAAAGTATACTCGCAACCACATTTAGACAGTGTGTGTACAAGCACTTAAAACATCGAGGAGGCTCTGTAGTCCAGTAGTTAAAGAAAAAGGGCTTGTAACCAGGAGGTCCCCAGTTCAAATCCCATCTCAGCCACTGACTCATTGTGTGACTCTAAGCAAGTCACATAACCTCCTTGTGCTCCATCTTTCGGATGAGACGGAATTGTAAGTGACTCTGCAGCTGATGCATAGTTCACACACCCTAGTCTCTGTAAGTCGCCTTGGATAAAGGCGTCTGCTAAATAAACAAATAATAATAATAATCAAAGACCTCTTGACTGAAGAGCCACTGTAGTTATGCTAAGGTGTGCCTAAAGCACTGTCTAACAACATGTCTTGCTTGTGCAATGGTTTTTAATTTGTGGATTCCCTGAACAGTATTGAGCTTTGCAGAGTAATAATACATTATTTGTTTATTTTTTTATATAAATAAATGTAAATCAGTCAACTGACTGGAATTTTTCTTTTCCCCACATTCGGTGTGGCTTGCTTCACTGACCTTTGGGGTAAACATCCTGTCAACATTTAAACCTTCTTACTGTAACCAGGCCTAGGTAATCATGTGACAGTCTGGTGCTATTTTTTTTTGTATCCCTTTCTAATCCTTCTGAGGCTTGCCTGCTTTGAGCAATAGCTGCTCTTTGTGTACAGTAGTTGTCACCAGTAATTTCCACCATTATTTTTGCATTCTTGAACTTGAAATAAACACAGACTCTTTATTAATTTTGTTCATACACCATCATGTTCTCAGATATTCAGTCAATCCTTTAGCTGTCTCAATGTTCTGTTACCGTGTCAATTTCAAGATTCTGCTGCTGACATATAAGGCCCTACATCAGTGTTCCACAATTATTTTCCATAGCGGGACACTTAAATGATGCACATAAAGCCAAGGGCCAGGACTGAAGTGGTTGGGGAATATTGTTCTGACTGAAATGTTACTATCATATATTACATATACTGTGTAAGAAAAACCATTGTGTCCACTTAATATGTATAAAACAATGCATCTGAAATCAACTTACCATGATAACGTTTTTGCTGTGAGATCAGGTTGGAATGGCTGATAATTACCTGCTAAACCGGCTGGTAGGCTCAGTAGGCACCTACTGCCTCATTAAAATCGAAATGATAAATACTGATGATGTCCATTCAATGGTTGATAACATACCGATCAGGTGGCACAGGCCTTAACAAGCTCCTATTCAGTGAAGGTTTTTTTTTGTTTTTTGCAAGAAGCCACGCTACCCAGAGGTATGCTGCAGTTGCATTTTCCTGATGAGACGCAGTGCGACTGATCATAAGGGTAGAACGCTGGTATGACGAAATTAAACTTTGATTTTTTTTTTTCTTGACGGACTGGAGATTTCAAAGGAAAGGTGTCATTAAAATTCCCATGTTTGGTAATTGCAACTGTTTGCGTGCATATTAAACAGGTTGGCTTTGCATTGTGTGGTCTTGCAAAATAAACAAACAGTTTTCTGTCTACTCGGAATTAAACTGCTGATTTTCATTGTCAACTTTACGCCGTTTGAAAGCCATTTCTTGAAACGTAAGTTTTGTTGCTTAACTGCTGTTCGAATTAATTGCTCTTTAACCGTATTATTCTCTCCCTAGCTGTACCAGCAGCGCAACCCTCTACTTTCACTCTCACTGTCCTTCTCTGTTCTCATGTGATGTTAAAGATAGCACTTATTTCTTCTAAATAATGTGATATTTGAACAATGCATGCTCTAGTAGGCTACGTATGTGATCATATGGCGGGCCAGCAATAAAGGCATCGTGGGCCTGATACGGCCCCCGGTCCACATATTGGGGGCCCCTGCCCAACATGGTCATGGTCCTTCTTACATCATGGACTAGCCCATACATCCCTGGAGCGCAGCTTAGGTCTTCCATTTCAGGACTTCTTAAACGCATTTCACCTAAGCGTATTACTCTTGGTGTACACAACCATCTTCATTTCTGCAAAAGACTATGTGCTAGATTCTCCATGCTCTTTATTCTCAATCGTCATCAGCACATGTTTTGTTTTGTTTTGTTTTTTTCAAAAAAGGAAAAACTGACCCAAACCAGAAATACCTCAATGAAAACAACAAGATTTAGTTTTGGAGCTTGTGAGCAAGTAGTCAAACAGTGCATCGGTGTTTCTTTCTGTCATCACAATTCGGAGTAAATGGCTTTGAGAATCTGTATTCTGTATGTTCCGCTTCTAACCATCACATGTGTTTTCCCCACCAGTTGTCTGAAAAGAAGATGTCCACAATGGTTTACCCAAGAGAAGAGAAACTAGAGAAACTAAGCCAAGAGGAGATCATCTCCAACACCAAGCTGGTGATCCAGGGACTGGAGGCCCTCAAAAATGAACACAACTCCATCCTCCACAGTCTACTGGAGACCATCAAGTGCCTGAAGAAAGATGAGGAGGCCAACCTGGTCCATGAGAAGTCCAGCCTACTGCGCAAGTCTGTGGAGATGATTGAACTCGGGCTTGGAGAAGCTCAGGTAAATAACAAGACCTTTTATTATTCCAAGGATAGTTTATTTAAAATGCTGTTCATTAGCATAGCATCATGTCATTTGTATGAGGGTCCTTTTTATTATTATTATTATTGCTTTCAGCTTGATCTATCGCGGTATATGATTTGTGATTTTGTGCTTTTGTTTTGTTGAATACATTTTCTATAACCAATAGAAATATTGCTTCTTCAATATAGTTTTAAACTCAAACTTCTTTACAGTAGAAATTTCTGCAGGCAGCTTGGTGTCTCATAATTGTTTTATTACAGCTGCTTCCATGGTAATCCATCTGGATTTAGTAATTTGTATCTTTTTCATTAGTTTAGTTACAAAACCGACAACTTCATATACACTTGATTCAAGAGGTATTGTGTTTAATTTGAACTATGTATTAGTATATATATATTTGTTGTCTTTACATATATCTTCTAATGGGTGCTTGTTGCTGTTGCAGGTGATGATGGCCCTATCAAACCACTTAAATGCTGTGGAGTCGGAGAAGCAGAAGCTGCGTGCACAGGTGCGGCGGCTGTGCCAGGAGAACCAGTGGCTGAGGGACGAGCTGGCCAACACCCAGCAGAAACTGCAGAAGAGCGAGCAGAGCGTGGCCCAGCTAGAGGAGGAGAAGAAGCACCTGGAGTTCATGAACCAGCTCAAGAAGTACGACGAGGACATCTCTCCCACGGTCAGCACTTCAGCATGTTTACCCTCTGAACAGGTTTTATAAGCTTCACAAATACTCAGTGAAACTAACTTGACGGGTTATTCTTAAGTTATAGAAACTTGTTAAACATTAATATTCAAAACAGTGGGGATTAACTGCTAAATTATATTGAAAGTCCCAAGATGAAAGACAAAGAAAAAAAAAAGGCAAAAAATTAAGTGGTGTATAAAGACATTTTTAAATGTGTTGTTTTTTTTTAAATAAAACATCTGTAAATGTTTTGAGAATTACGGTTTTAATAAGGAATAACAGGTTTGTTGTTGTTATTAACTGTCTAATTTTAATAATATCCTTTTAAAACACATTTATAGATGACTTCTGGCAAAGCTTGTGCTGGGGACTGTAGTATTTGATCATTTGCCATAGTTTAACATGGTTTGCCTTGACATCTGATTCACTCCTGTAAATTGCAAGTTTCTGAATCTGCTGTGCGTTCCTACTGGTGCTCTAGAGAGTTACTTATTTAAAGCCTGCTTGATTCAGCGGGGATCAACAGCTCTGAGCAGTCATCATGCAAGCTTGTATACAGCTCTGACCTTTTCATCTACAAATACTGTAACTTGTTTTCATCCAAGGTGAATCTTAACCCCCTTCTGGCTTTATATTCTACATTTTAGTTCAGTATTCAATTCGCTAACCCCTAGACTAGCGGTATTCAACTCTGGGCCTCAAGATCCATTCCTGTCCTGGTCTTTATTTCAACCAGGTCCTAAATTAGTTAATTGTGTCTTAACAGCTTCAATTAACTACCTTAGAACCTGCTTGGAGTAAAAATTTGGACTGAATTGGATCTCGAGGGCCAGAGTTGCATACCACTTCCCTAGACTAAAGTGGGAGTTCTGAGATTTCTGTTTTCTGTGCTCCAGTAGGTTGGGCAATAGGGCAGCATTGTATGAGACAACTTTTAACACTTGGATGGGTTAAACTGGATGTCTGATACTTGAGGTTTCAATGTTTTATAAATACCACTTGTGTTGACCAAGTCACTTACTGTTCAAGAAGGTCTTCTCATGAGCACCCTTATGGGTAAGAGGACCGTGTAGCCCCAGCTGGCGAAATCTTTATAGATGTAGGCTATAAAAGGGAAGGGTTGCTATGTTTCAATTATTGGCCAGTACTGTAAAAGTTCTAAAACATTTTTTTTTTTTATGCTTCTGTATTCTAGACTTTTTTACTTTTCCTTTGGGGGGGTCAATATTTAACTCGGATGTTAACAGGCCGCTACTTAAGCATGGTAGCCTACTAGACCTGTGAAGGTAAACATATCGACCCTTTAAAACAATGTCTTGAAAGTGAATAGCCAGACCACCTCACCATTATTGTAATGTACCATGTACCTTTTAATGCTTTATTAAATATTCATACAAAATTTGTTCTGCACTGCACAGCATGGTATTTCATGTAAACTGGACTGTTGCATTTGGTTTCCCAGGAGGAGAAAGAAGGAGAGCCTCCGAAGGATTCTCTAGATGATCTTTTCCCCAATGATGAGGAAGAACACGGCCAAGGAAGTGAGAGCACATTGCCATGCTTTGTTTCCTAGTTTGTACATCGATCTTGATTTTTAGTCATTCTTTTTCTTTCTGAATAGAATGTAATTTGCATACCAACTGGCACTTCAGTGCAATTCTGTCTCAGGCTGTATGGTAAATAAGGAAATGTTGCTGCTAATACCATGTTGCAGTCAAATTAAGCAGTATGATGTAACGTGCAGCTAAATCGAATCTATCTGAAAAGGATTACATGCATATAGGGTAGTAACTACCAAGTGTAATTTATGAACATGCTCTTTAAATAATGTATTTCGGTATAATTAATTTATCTAAAGAACATTATTAATTGCTTTTCTGAGATACGTTAGCTTCTTACTTATGAAGCCAACTATCAAAGTTATATCGTTACATAAATGGTAAATGTCATAAATAGTACAAAATATTTTGATAATCAGCTTCTTGTAGGTTGTTTATCCATGTCATTAGCATCTTCCAAATATGCAATACAGCTGGCAATATTGATTATAAACGTATACACATTTTAGATTATTCTTTTTATAATAAAGAAAAATGTATTGCACTTAAATATTACTTTGGTGCATAATCAGTTTATATAAATATTACAATTGAATATTGATTGATTGATTGATTGATTGGAAAATGTTCCTGCTGAAATTGGTGCTTAGTTTAATATTTACAAAGTCACCGAAGACTGGCTAAACATAATAATTAAAATTAGATGTAGACAAAAAGTATTGGGGACCAAAAACAAGTAGAAAAATCCTTGTTACTTTAGCCCCCGATTTATCAATGGTAATAAGATAAGTAGATGTCAAGTTCTTATACAAACATGTTTAGAGAGCAGAGATGAGCAAGGAGTTACCTTTCTAAAAGTCATTGGTTTTGAGAAATATGACATCCGGACCCCAGTCATATTTTTACCTGTCTCCCTGCCTCCTCCTGCTTTTGCAGTGCAACACCAACACAACAGCGCAGCAGTGGCTGCAGCCCAGCAGGGCGGCTACGAGATCCCAGCCCGCCTGCGCACTCTGCACAACCTGGTGATCCAGTACGCCTCCCAGGGCCGCTACGAGGTGGCCGTGCCTCTCTGCAAGCAAGCCCTGGAGGATCTGGAGAAGACTTCAGGACACGACCACCCAGACGTGGCCACCATGCTCAACATACTCGCTCTGGTGTACAGGTAGAGTCGTTTTTAAAGATGTGGCTTTCACCCAAACCTTATGCTTGACCTTCCCCTGCTCTAAAACCAATGGATCATTTATATTGTGTATTATTTTTGTTTTCTACTTTTGTTATGCGTTTTGATCTGCCAAAAGTTAACTTGCGGTTTTCTAGGTGTTAGATTAACAACACTAGATGAAATCACAGCCGCCCAGCCCATCAGCTGTGGCACTGTGTATTACACTCAAATCACTTAAATCTTGGTGGGTGGAAGATGAATGACCACCTGTCCCACTTTGGGTGGCATTACTTCTTCCCTAGTATTTTACCACCTACTTGGTCTCAGCATCCGATAAGCCTGATGTTTGTACTCAGACAGTAAGCCTTAAAATACGTGCTGAACACACTACTTAATTATTGAACACCAAGTCATGGTTATGCCTAGAATGATTCAGTAGTAACAATTTAACCCACAGTTGCTTTATCCTAGGTGTGCTCTCTTCTTTTTTTAATAGGGATCAGAACAAATACAAAGAGGCTGCACATCTACTCAATGATGCTTTATCTATCCGAGAGAAAACACTAGGCAAAGATCATCCTGCTGTGAGTACTGTTTAAAATAGCCTTGAACTATATCGGTTGCATGCTTACGGTACACATACATTGGAATATAAAAAGTTATTCAATGCAAAATACCGGTAATATAGAAATCAAGGTTCAAACAATTACGGTCAGTATGCTGTGAAGAATGTAATTCAATACAGCCTGTAGCAACAGAACATCCCTTTGGTGATGAATTGAAGTGAAAGCTATCCGTGCCGAAGCAGAGATTTGTTTAATGGTCTAGTAAAGTAAACATCAACCTGGTTTAATGGTCTAGTAAAGTAAACATCAATAGACTGCTATGATATACTACAACCTTTTTTTTTTTTTCAATTGGACTTTTAGGTTGCCGCTACACTTAACAACCTGGCTGTCCTGTATGGCAAGAGAGGGAAGTACAAGGAGGCTGAGCCACTCTGCAAGAGAGCTCTTGAGATTAGAGAAAAGGTAAGAACATACTGTTTAGGAAGGAGGAAGTGTGCAAGCACTCATGAATAAGGCTGTATTTTTTTCACAGTTTTAACGATTTCTATGAAATTTACCCATTGCCATGTAATACGTAGTTCCCTGTGAAAATTCCCATTTCGGAAAGAATAGTGTAAATATACAGATTTCAATATAATAAGCAAACGTGTGCCGTATTCATGTACTACCTGTTACACTGCATTTAGGAACCTGGCAGCTGGTTTAGTGTGCTTCTGGTATTTGATTGAACACATTACATAGAGCTGCACGATTTCTTTAAAATGTCTTCAACGAAAAAGACACCAGCTGCATCAAAGATCGGAAATATTTCTGATAGAGATCACTCTGTCCAGTACAAGAAGGGGACATTTCACTTGTCTGTAATTTTTACTTTTTTTATTTTATTTTGTTTGATAATTCACTGATGGGGAAAATAGAATGTCTTTTAAAAGGAGGACTTCTACAATGTAGCATTTACTGTTTTTCAGGTCGGCATTTAAATATTTAGGAACATTTGTTGTATAGAGAAAATGATCAATTTTGAATGGGACATTGCTATTTTTTCTGCTTTAATAAATATTATGCTTAATTGTGAAATATCCTGAAATACCTATTTTCAGATTGTGAAATAAGCATTTTTTACCGTGAAGAAAATACATCTCTACACATGAAATACAAAGCCTGTACAAATTTACATTGTTGTTGTCAGAAATACATAACAAAAATACATCTGTAATGGTACTTGAAAATGCTTGCTAGTACACGTTGTATTTCATTGACTAATCATTACCTTTGGGTATAAGTTAGGGGTTTTAATCTTGGCATTTTCTTTTAATCGATTAACCACCCCATCTGGACGATTAATTAATTGATTAATCACACCTGTTTGCTATAATATGCAATTGTAGTGAAATACAACAAAAAGTAATGCTATTTTTCACAAGCATTTATTAATGACACCTAATGTTTTACAGGCAACTTTAATTTAACAATTTGACAATAAATGAAAATGTTTACTTGCACGTAATCTGAAGTTAGCTGAAGCAAGTCTTTTAATATAATACATAAATACTGTGCCATGCACTACTGTAAGTTAGCAGCGGTACTACAACCAATACTGTGTTGGATATGTTGGGCCCTTGTTGTATAAACTTTAAACTAACAGGTAATTTATTTAATTGAGTGCTATTTTATTTTATTTTAAGTTAGTTAAGACTTAGACTTAGGCTAGAGCTCTAAATGTACTGCTATGGTACAGAATTAAACAAATAGAATACATTGTTAAAAAGAAAAATTAACTTATTTACGACTCAGTTGATAAGATAAACGTGTAGTATGCAGTGAAAGGAAAGCCCCTAAGAGCAAATCTTGAAAGTCGTCTTTTCTTTCCTTCTGAACCAGTGGTTCCCAAACTTTTTCTGCTACGCCCCCCTTCAGAGATATTTTTTTTGCTCCCTACCACCCTTATAATAAATGGTCAAATAGAATTCTAATATATATATATTTAAGTTAGATACACCTTATTACAATCACTATTCGTAATTGTATTAACACCAATACAAAAAACTAGTCACTTAAATGTTGCGCTCTCATTTTCTCGTTCTTCATTCCACTTGAGAAAGTAAGTACATGGAGGATTTAAAAGCCCATTTAATTGTTTCACCGCAAAACCCTGTAAATGAAATCAATTTTACTATTATTATTACAGTATACCTGTGACTAGCCTTTAAATAATGTTAATGCAAGTACAAATGGTAATTGTAATGTTTGTCCTGCTTATTTTTTTATTATAACTTTATTAAAGATTTGTTTAATAAAATGTTGTACCCTTGTTTGCTTGTTTTCTGCATTCTGCATGCAGCCAATTATGTAAATTAAACTAAAAGCTAAGCCCCCCTGCCCCCCATTTATAAACTGATCGGTATCTAAATCTAGATTTTTATTTTATTTTATTTGTGAATAAAATGTATCTGATATTAAAAAACACCACCACTATACTTTCCAATGAAGGAGGGCTGGGCGATAGAGGTGCTGAGCTACAATAGGGCTGAAGCAACAAGCTCTGTGGATGAGGGTTGGTCAGATTAAATGTGATCCCTGCCTGGATAGTTGATAGAGTCAATCATCCTGGAGACCCAATGAGTCTGCCATTTACCGTGGAGCTTTTACAATCGCCAGGAAGTCAGAAAAATGTATTTTCCAGTCAGGTCTTGGCGTCCCCCTAATAACATCTGAAAAACACTGTTCTGAGCTATGACAAAATGTTGTTACTCTTGCCATCTTTCTAGATTTCTTTCTCACGCACGATTAATTGATCAATGATTTTTGATCAACACCCACAGGCATGATTAATCGATTAATCTTTAATCGATTAAAACCCCTAGTATAAATCTAGAATCGATTCATTGAACTGATTAAAAAAAAAAAAAAAAAACACACTCACATTTAAAATGAAATGCCTTACCTTGTAAACCTACTGCTGTCTCTTTGATTCATGAGCACAAATAAGGGCTAATCCCAGGAGATGAATATGCTGTGAACAGTAGCACACCCTTGATAACTCTATAAGTGTAAAGACAATGATACCTTTTCCCTTGGTCAACCTTTACTGTCATCTTTCAAGAGTAGCCCTTGTAGTTGCTAAAACCTAATGAATCATTTAAAACAGCTGTTGGAGGAAGGGCTGTTATGAAAATAATTTGTGAGATTTATACCTGACATTGGCAAGGTTATTGTTAAATGGCCACCTCTCTGAATATAATACAGTGTTCAGAGCAGCTTGCATTATATTCTCGTACATAGGCATTTTACAGGACATTTCATCTTCAGAAATCCGTTGGGTGGGTGCTAGCTGTGTAAACTTTCAAACTTAATCTTATTGCATCTACTGTTTCATATGGATAACTGTTTCATGTTATCATTAATGAAAGTTACCTATGAAGAAAGCATTTGATTCCCCCCTCCTCCAAATGAACATAGGACTTTTGTACATGAATGTAAACATTTATATACAACATGTACTTTATATTAGTATGCAAAGCTCTTTTTTTCACTTTTTCATCCATGGTCATATTACATTTTTCAATTGAAGACATTGAACAAGAATCCTAGTCGAAACTTTTGCCGATTTAATTTATTAAGTCTCTTGGTAGAGAGATAGTGCTTAAAAGCTATTGATCACATTTACTAGTATTTAAAACTGAATCTTTTTCTTTTTGTTATACAAATTCTTCTTATTACGATAATGCAGTGTTTCCCTGTTGTCGCAACCCCAGGTCCTTGGAAAGGATCATCCCGATGTAGCCAAGCAGCTGAACAACTTGGCGCTGCTCTGCCAAAACCAGGGTAAATACGAGGAGGTGGAATATTACTACTGCCGCGCCCTCGAGATTTACGAGTCCAAGCTGGGTCCTGATGATCCTAACGTTGCCAAGACAAAGAACAATCTGGTGAGTTATCTAGCCTCTGGGATATCAGGTTCACAGCATCTTAAGCCCCTTTCACACTGGTGCTCCTACCCGGGTTCCGACCCGGGTTCTGGCTCCCGGGTCACAATCCCGTATAGTGTGAAACCACGTACCTAGGTCGACACGCTTTGATCCGGGTCGAGCGAGACAAAATGCATGATGGGTGTTTGTAAGTGGACGAAGTAACAAACAGCCATATTGTTTAGCCCCATTTTTGTTGATTGAGACACACATGAGCCAGATTACAGCAGGGATGAAGAAACATTTGCTCTCATCAACATTTGGGCTGCCGATTAAATCCAGAGAAGCTTGGCTGGAAGCATCTGTAACAAGCTACTTCCGGGGCATTGCGTACGCTCATTGTATACTTGCTTCTGTCACCCAGCTTGACCCTTCTTCTTCAAAAAGCAGTATGAAATCACGTAGCTGACCCGCATGACACCAGGTCGCTACCCTGGTAGGGCCCGACCCAGACAGAGCATGCCAGTGTGAAAGTGGCTTTAGAATTAACGTTCAAATACAGTGTATAGTAGTAAAGAATGCCAATGGATAACGGGCAGCAGTGTGGAGTAGTGGTTAGGGCTCTGGCCTCTTGACCGGAGGGTTGTGGGTTCAATCCCAGGTAGGGGACACTGCTGCTGTACCCTTGAGCAAGGTACTTTACCTAGCTTGCTCCAGTAAAAACCCAACTGTATAAATGGGTAATTGTATGTAAAAATAATGTGATATCTTGTAACAATTGTAAGTTGCCCTGGATAAGGGTGTCTGTTAATAAATAAACATACTTCATGGAAATAAAAATTACAGTACCTCTTTTATATAATGGATAATGAAGATCATACACTAAAGTTCTTTTAGGATGCATCGGGATAGAACCACACCCACGAGTGGCATTATTATAAGTCTTAAATCGTCAGCCTTCATATTTAGTTCTAAATTTAGTTCTAATGCAGTTCATTTTGCACTCAAGGTAAAGTCTTAAATAGGGCCCTATGGTTATTTTAATTGATCATTTACCTGGAAGCAATAAAGATCAAATTGACTTAAGAGCTGTTCTAATGACAACGGTTCAGCGACAGGGAATTGGCCTTCCTATCAACCTAGTCCTGAATCACTGAATTATGATGCAGGGGTTATGTTAACCATGTTTGCAAACTTATCATTTAAATATGGTACTTTACATTGGGGCTATGAGATTTTATAATTGCAAAAGTTAATTGTACGGGTGTGGCCAGGCTGAAACTGCAAGGCTGATTAATAGCTTGCTTCATACTTAATTGCATGCTATACTTCTAGGCTTCCTGCTACCTAAAGCAAGGCAAATACAAGGAGGCAGAGATTCTGTACAAGGAGATTCTCACCAGAGCCCACGTGAAAGAATTTGGATCTGTGGATGGTAAGTACAGACTTGCTTTGATGACAAAAATAAGTTGCACAGGTCCACACCTAAACTTCCCAGTAAAACATTTTGATCTTAGATTTAAGACGCTACAAACTTCCAGTAATGAAAGTCTAGACATTTTCCTTAGTAAAAAAATCAAACAAACAAAAAAATCAGTAAAGTGTTTCCACAATGAAGTACTGTAATGTACTGCGAGTGAGGCATGTTCCAACCAGTACATAAATGAAACAATAGCTTATCTGTAGTAACTGAACCAGTGTAGCAGAACATGCTGGTTTGATGAGTTAAGGCTTGACATTGGCAGGAAGTTGCATGATTCCTCTTCTTGTTTTCAATCAGAGAGTGGCTCTGCAGCACAACAAACGAGGAACAGTCTCCACTATAAAACAACAGGGTTTTGTTGATGTGAACCTCAAGAATACATCAAGGGACCAGTTCAGTGAAGGACTTAAAGAATTACTCAGCGATGTCACTAAACCAAGAGATATGAGAGAAAGAAGAAAAAAATATTATGAAAGATGATTTTCTATTGGTCATTGGTATCAGTTTTTGCATACAGGTATTAATTCCCCAACAAGCTGTGTGGTGGCATGGGATCAACTTGAGGCACTGGGAAAAATCAGGAAGTCAGGAAGTGTGCCATATAGTAAAGTAAGCACTTGGCATCCACCTAGCTCAAATAGAGAGAGTTAAAGAATTGGTCACTGTACATCTGTATCAAAAAAGATTAATACACTGGCTGGACACAGCTTTATATAAGTAGTAGCCCATGGAGACACTATGGGGGACATGCATCAAGATCGACCGACGCAGAGCTAAATTGGCACAAATTTTACCCCAAATTTATTAATTGGCCCAAAATTAATGAGGCATGGCGTAAGCTGGCACATTTAAATGCGAAAATTCCACTGCACCGGTGTTTTGAAACCATCAAAATGGTCTACGGTAGCATAGATTTACAGACTAATGTGAAAAATAGTGCCTCTCCTCCAAATGGGCTACCTCAATTGAACAATAGGTACGTCGTTTGGAGAGCCAATGACCCTTGTTGACTAAGTGTCTTGACTTTTTATTATAATATTATTATTATTATTATTATTATACGATGGATAAAACCAAATATACATAATGAAAAGGATATAATGAAGTTTATTATACGACAAATACAAGCAATTGTACATAATGAAAATGCCTCTGAAAATTCACAATATCACGAATTTCACGGAAATTGTGCATTTGACTGACTACCATGAAAAATATGCATTTTATTTCCCTTACAGTATTTTACATTACTGTACTCTTCACTTCCCTTGTTCATTTCATACTTTTATCAAGTAGAAGCAGCGCTACAGTAGTTGTACACGGTCTGGCTCGATGCCATGCATTTGGTTACTACGGCAACGGGGTCAAACAAATACCGGCTTCATAATTGGTGAATTCCTCATACTGTACAATGACATTTCTACATACTACTAAAGAAAAACGCTAAAGCTTCGGTTTTGTCATTTCAGGTTTGCAGTTAACGTTTCTCCCGTGTTTCATATTTTGGGATTAAAGGCAGCAAAATAGGCTATGGGAATTACACGGTCAAACTCGAAAATGTTGCTGAATTTGTCATTCAAGGTTGTTTTTAAAAAAATCTATTTTGTCTGCTTGTTACCCATTTTTGCAGCCAACACAGAGTTTTTCTTTTTTTCTTTTTAAAATACAGTGAATTTTCAGGGCCCCTATATGACTGCTGCCATAGTGCTCTTTCCTATCAGCTGCTTTCCGACTTTTTTCTTCGAGCGCAAATAAGACCAATTTGAAATCGGTCTCATTTTAGAAGTGACACACCTTAAAATGCATGGCTAATGAGCGGAGGAGCACATTTTGGTGGTGCTAACACGGCCTTAACTTGCCAAAAGTGTCATGATACCTACGGGGCAATTTCAAGGCCGGCGTAAACTCGGCGCTATGGCCTTAATGCCGTCACAAACGCTTGATACATGTCTCCCTATATGCATAAAAAACTGGACAAAATAAAATGAAAATTGCCCTCCCCTTTTAGGTGGTATTGCTTGCTTTTAATTCTAAATGTTCGTTAGTGTAACATTATTAGCTAAAATTGACAGTATAAATTCTCATATTAATTATTATTTTTGTTTAAATAATGGATTCCATTATCACATCACTGTTTATTTTGAGGTTGTTAGAAATGAACTTAATCTTTTCTTTTTCCATATTAAGATCCACTGCTGTTTGATCATTAAAGCATTCATTAGAGAATATGTCAGTCACTTTGTAGTGTGCTCAATTCTACCAATTACCTTGTTTGATCACTAGTTCAAGATGATAACTCTCCTCTACGATGGTATGTTTTTTTTTACATTGTAGTTAATTCTAATTCCTTAACTTAAACTGAATCATATATTATAAGGTAAAGGTGGAAACTATGGCATTAGCTGACACTAATAATGCTTTTACAGTCCTATAACATTTATTAGCATCATTATATCAAACGCGAAGAACTAGGCTACAAGTTCCAGACTGCTCCATATATAGAGAGATGCAAAAGTTGTCTAGTTGTCTGGGGATGATATAAATGTGTCAGTGAGATTACTAGAATAAAATAAGTGAAACAGAAAATAACAAAATGGAATACTGAATTTATCAACAGTGTTAAAGTGGCATCTAATAGAGTATGGTAAAAGTGATTAAACATCATAATTGATCTGGAATAAAAACACATACAGAGAGAGAGATCGACAGTAAAAACATTTAATAAATGCAAAAGTGAAAATGTACAACAGAGAAAATGTGTCATTTTATTGCAGCTTTAAGAGAGAATAAAATTAAGAGAATAGTCTGCTAATCTATATGCATGAATGCATAAGAAATGCATAAACCTCTCACTAGGAAATGAAAGAGAAAATGGTTCAATTAACAAGTAGCAGTGGAAGAAGTTACAGAAGTAAATTCAAGAAAATACATTTCAGAACAGTTTTCTTCACATAATAGAGGAAGCACAAGGTACAACAGAGGCGTGGAAGGAGTTCTGTTTTTCTCCAAAACCTGGTAAGGCACAATGTAGTCATTCAAAAACTAACTTTATGCTACCATTGGGCACATTACAGGGGTACTTTATCATCTACATTTTCCTAATACAGAAACATTTATTTCCTGTTTTAATATTATATTATGCATATTGAATATATTTCTCCTATTATTAGAAACAATTTTGCCATGCTACTATACCAGCAAAAATCTCTTCTGAAAAGACTCCTCAAAGCTGTGAGCCATATCAGTGTTGCACAGGATTCAGAGCACAATGCTTCAACCTCAGCCTTATCTTTAAATTACTGGTCTGAACCAGTTTGCAAAAGTGCATTCCACTGTGGTCTTTCCCTAGTGGCTTCAGTGCATCGTGCAATGTTAAAATGATTCCCCACCTCACTTCTGAAAATCAGCATTGATGAGTCTTCACAAATGCAGTTTTTCTGGAATTATGCAAAGGATGAGCTGTGCAGAAACCACAATAGAGAGTGATAGAGACCTCACATATAATAGGATCTTAAACAGGTAAGATTATTTCTATGGAAAAAAAAACATTAGTAACATGTTGAACTTTATTTAAAGACCCTTCAAACAAAGAAACAAGTTCCCTGAGCAACATAATAGGATTTAGAGCTCTGGCAAGCAGTCAGACTCAAATTTGGAATCTCCACAAGTAGCCAGCAGTTGTGTCCCTTTGGGGTCCAAATAGTAATAAGGATTTAATTAAAAAAAACATTAAATATGAGCAGAATCTATCAAAATATATCAGGTACGAAGTAAAAGATTTATTAATAAAGACCAAATAAAGAAATGTGCTTTAAATGAAAAGTATTTAATAAGTATAAGCTTAGAGTGTGCAATGTGAATGCAGGGGGGTTCTCATCTGGTGAATGCCTTTGAAATAAACCTTTCAGATATGTTTTGGAGGGGTGTAAACCCGCATTTCCTGGCTAAATCCCAAAGCAGACCAATACAGTTCTATCCTACTTAAATCACCTCCTGATTACTCAAATTCTCAAATCTTGGCCCCAATAATAACAATAACAATAATATATTCTCTGTGCATCCTATGTGGTAAAATAGAGATTAGTCAACTTTACTAGCCTCAAAATTATTTTGGAGAAAAGAGTGCATTTCTGCAATATGCTTGCCAGAGCTCTAAATCCTATTATGTTGCTCAGGGAACTTGTTTGTTTTTAAGGAGGCCGTGTGGTCCAGTGGTTAAAGAAAAGGGCTTGTAACCAGGAGGTCCCCGGTTCAAATCCCGGCTCAGCCACTGACTCAATGTGTGACCCAGAGCAATTCACTTAACCTCCTTGTGCTCCGTCTTTCGGGTGAGACGTAGTTGTAAGTGACTCTAGTTGTAAGTGACTATGCAGCTGATGCATAGTTCACCCACCCTAGTCTCTGTAAGTCGCCTTGGATAAAGGCGTCTGCTAAATAAACAAATAATAATAATATGCTTTTAAGACTTGCAAGTTAAAAAGCTGTTTTCTTTTTGCAAGCACTATAAATACATCTGCTTTGCTTTCAGCTGAAAATAAGCCGATTTGGATGCATGCAGAGGAGAGGGAAGAGATGAGCAAAGTAAGTGAAGTGTTGTGCTTTCATTTCAGACTCTTGATGTTTAATAACCTCCTTGATGATTCAGTGTGGATGTGTTCCTGATTTGCTGCTTGTTTTTGTTCAGGGTAAACACAGAGACGGTGCCCCTTATGCCCCCTATGGTGGCTGGTACAAGGCATGTAAGGTTAATAGGTAAGAACAGTGGATTGCATGTTAACTTGTTAATATATATATGTATACAGTACATTATCATATCAGTAGAGTTTTTAAAACTCTACATTTTAAATGTGTATTTCTGTTATTAAAAAAAAAAAAAAAAAAACAGTGTTCACTTGTCCATCAGCACCAGCTGCACTTTGATGGTGATTCATTTTATGAGTGTCCATCACGTCTTGCATGCTTTTCACCTCTGGAGACCTGGTTTGACTGTCTCATCCTTGCTCCTAGTAGATAGTAGTCTTCATCACAAGGCCACAACACAATTCAGCACAAATGTCAATCTCTTTCAGAGGCCCAGGACTGAAACACAGGACCCAGGTGAAACTCTCATTGCCGTTTTAAAGAGCACAGAATTCACAAACATAAAATATTGCATATAAATCCTTGTGGCCTACAACACAACTTTCCATTGAACTTCAGAAACTCTATTGTGCAGTTAATTTGTTAACCATAAATGCACGTACTTGATATATCAGTTGATCCTGTGTCAACAAAAATGTGGTTGAGATTTGAATGCCCCATTGTGTAGAACCTGTTAAACCTGGAGTGGAATGGCCCTGCAGGACCGTGATTGGGCACCCCTGGTCTAGAGCCACTGGTTCCGCACCACCTACATTAAAAATAACAGTGTAACCCAGAGGTGAAATAGCTGAATCCAAGTACTGAATGTCGATCAGGAAACCTATGCTTCTGCATTAATTAATCCTGAGTTCACTTGCCTTCCCCAGCCCCACTGTCAACACTACCCTGAGAAACCTGGGAGCACTGTACCGCCGGCAGGGCAAGCTGGAGGCAGCAGAGACCCTTGAGGAGTGTGCCATGAGATCAAGGAAACAGGTAAACCTCACCCATTTAACCCGTGCGTGTGCGTGTGCGTGTGCGTGTGCGTGTGTGTGTGTGTGTTACATCTACTGGCCTATCAACAGAGTCAGTTTTGATCCCAGTCAGACACCAGCTAAAATTATTGAGAGTTTCTGGATGTCAGTTGAATAGGCCAGCAGAAAAGCAATATGCTCAGGGGCCTAATTGTAATTGTATTTATGGTCTACTGATTATGAAGTCTTCAAAATATGTACATGTTGTGCATAGACTCTAGGATGCTGATTTCCTGTTATGATAGTAGCATTAATAAAGTAGTTAATCGTATTTGAACAGTTGTTTGTTTTTTCTTAATTTGACAATTCAAAGGTTGTTGCTTGTTTATTATTTTTTGGGATAGACATACAAAATACTAAATTTAGGCTTCTGCACATTTGTAGGATAAATACAACTATTTTATATATTGTAAGTACAATGGAATGATAACAGATTGTTCAGTTATGGTATTCATTATTGTGTTTTCTATGATTTTGTAAAAGACTACCATAGGATAACGAGTTCAATTGTTTAGTTAGTATAGTATGTCTGCTGTTTTGAGTGGAGCTATCCTTCCCAGTCCAGTGTTCAGCTCTACATTGTTGGAAGAATTCAAATTAAATTGATAGGGGTAGCTTATCGGTCGTGATCAGTTCATCTCATGTTGTTTTTCTCTTTTTCTGCCTTGCTTGGGATACAGAGCACGACAGTAAGTTCCTTTATTAACCAAGAAAGTATATAAGAAGCTGTATGGTTTTTTTATAAATGACTTTTCATGAAATTGAATTAAGGAAAATTTGCTTAGCATGTCGAACAGAGTGTGACGATATATTGTAAGACCCCCCTTGGAATTTTAGGAGACTGCATCTGCTGTCAGTTGCAGAATAACGATGATATTACTGCTGTGCAGAGGACCAGCAGCCCATGATTCCTCACATACAAGAACATTGGAAAGTGTGGGATATGTGGAATATGGAAGTGTGGTTCAAATAGTTGACATACCCAGCATAACATTTTCTTTTTGAAATGCATCTTTAACCCCTTTCACACTGGCATGCTGTACCTGGGTCAGAACCTACCTGGGTCAGAACCTACCTAAGTCAGGACCCAGTGCCATGCGAGTCAGGTACGCGATTTCACACTGCTCTTGATGAAGCAGGGTTGACCTGAGTGACAGACACAAGTGCACAACGCGATTATCAATGCCCCGGAAGCAGCTTGTTACTGACGCTTCCATCCAAGCTTCTCTGGATTGAACCGTCGGCCCAAATGTTGATTAGAGCAAATGTTTCTACATCCCTGGTGCAATCTGGCTCATGCTGTGTCTCAATCAACAAAAATGTGGCTAAACAGAAATATTCCTTGCGGAAGTGAAACCTTCACGCAGGCGTGGTTTCTTAATTTGTCGGCTCACGAACGACCGTCAAGCATTTTGTCTCGCTCAGCCCGGGTCAAAGCATGTCAACCCGGGTACGACCCAGGTACATGGTTTCACACTACGCGGGATTGTGACCCGGGTAGCCAGGAGTGCCAGTGTGAAAGGGGCTTTTTACTACAACAGTTAGGACTCTTTTTAAGACTCTTCACATATATTTTTGATGAAGCAGTGCTGTCACTGGGATTAAAACGGTGCATTAAGAGAAAAAAAAAGGAAAAAAACAAGAAGATATATTTTATTTTAAAAAGCAACAGAAAACAGAACAATTGTAACTGATATTGCTGTGTTTTTGCATGCCAGGGCACCGACCCCATCCACCAAACGAGAGTAGTTGAAATCCTCAAGGACGGAGACACTCCTGAACGGAGGCGAAGCAGCATGAAGTATGAGAGCAGCTCGGAGGGAGGCGAGGAAGTGAGTATAGGAGTAGATTGGAACGGGGTGAGTACAATTCCACTTCATTAAAAAATAAAGACGTAATAATGGCTGGTGGTGACAGTGCAGTACTATACAACGGGACTTGTGTGCGTATATTCATCAGCTTCTGAAGAAAACATCCAATGAATGGTGTGACTTTCCGCATGACATCTTCAGGCCTGCAGTTACAGTGAGTTAGGAGATTTTTAGGCAGCATTTGTCGGGTGTTTTAATTAATACAGACTCAATTAACGGGAATTTGGAAGCCTTAAAGTTCAATAATGTTATGTTTTTTTTTTTATTTTTAAGTTGACTGATACCAGTACACTAGTCCTTGCTGTATAATCTTCATTGTCATTTAAAGAAAGTTAAAACAAATTCTGGAGCTGATTGTATGTCTTGGCATATGTTTGTTGTTGTTGTTGTACAGTTATGTATTCAGAGGCTGGATTATTTCTATATTTTTTTGCATTTTTAAGTTTGCTTGTTGTGATGCCAAGTAGCTGTTTTAGTTTTTACTTAATGCTTAAAATAGAGAACAGAACGTTTTATTACAGTTTCACCTGTGCATCTTGAAGGACTTAATTACTTTCCTTCAGCTTCTCCTTCTTAATAGGCCTAATTATTTCTAATTAGTATTTATTACAACTCCTCTTTTTTTCATGTGTCTCAGCTATCCAAATAACATGGGTTGAATTTGCAGTTGCCTTGTTGGGCAATTTGAAGCAATACTGGCATCTTGCAATAGTGTGCCCCACTGCTTCACGACTCGAAACCACCCCCAGGGGGTAGACTAGTTAGTCCAGTACTCAGCCACACTCAAAGACATTTAAAACTAGTGTGAACACAAGTTGCAAGTCTTTCTCGTAACGTGCACTCAACACAACTCTAAGGTGGTATTGTGTAAACAGAAAGAGTCACTGAAATGGAAGCAACATGTCTGGGAGAAATTCCTGTGGATATAATCCTGTTGCATAATGTCTTCCACTGAAGAAAATAACCTTTTGCCATCTTGGTTGTAGATTAACACCAAGATTGCCGCAAGACCTTGTTTGTTGGCGACGTGGAGCTAGCAAGATTGACCGTACTTAGCAATCTTGCAGAGAGCTCCAAACTCAGCATAGATGCAATGATACATCTTTCATATTAGTAATGTGTGATGCTGGTATGGAGGAATAAACAAGCTAGTCACAGCTCACAAATCCAAAGAGATGTGAAGAGTTTATTCTTTTTGATCCCATCCTTTCTTTTAACATATTTGCTCTACATTGAAATGTTCCATCCCTTTGAGGTTATGCCCAAGCAGACATGATGTATTGGGAGATGTGTGGTTGAACTTGATAAGTTGTATTGTCACGTGGCATGATGGTGTGATCATGAATAAACTCTCACTAAAACTTTTGAAATCTCATATCTAAAGATCTAAACATTGTTTCTCCTAAATGACCTTTTCAAACTGGATACATAAGATGCACAGTTTGAATTGTAATCACCCCACCCCATCCCACACCCTTGCCTGAAAAGCATGTGCTACCTTGCTGGTTTTAATGCTTGCCGAATTCAGGTTTGAAGTTAATTTATGCCTCACCACTAACCCTCGTTTTCTGTTTTATTAATTTATTTTTTTAATTATTTATTTTAAAAGGTTATTACTATTTGTGTAATACAGTGTCATTTAGTATGCAAAAGTAGATCATATTATTTGTATAATTTACTTTGAAGAAGTGAACTAATTTATTGTGACTGGGGGCTTCAAAGGACATTTGGCGTTTTTAGTTAGACACTAGAGGTATCATTTGTGGGATATGGGCTTTAGTTACCTTTAGTTTTCATAGAGGTTTCAAAAGCTGGCTTGCCACCTGCTGTACAAAACCAACCAAAGCAGAGAGGTTCTTATAAAAATTAAAATAAAAAGCCTTATAGTCTGTAATACTAGTGGTATGGTTAATATGTAATTTACTAATCAAGCACACAATGGCTAATCAGCAAAATCAATGCATCCCTGTAGCCTACCTGTATTGTTTAAGCAAAACCATTCCAACCATCAGTGCAAAATACTTTTTTTGCAACCAAGGAAAATGTTCAGACAGTCATTGCTTGTAATCTTAGTTAACAGTCTGACTAGACACCATACTTGAAGGGGTTGATTCCTTGACCCAAGACATTTCTGTCCCACAGTACTTTGGTAACAGCATGACCAGGATGACCTGTAATTTCACCAGTGGCTTCGAATAGCATCTGGAGTCTAGGGTCCTTTTCATAAAAACTGTTGCTCAGATATCCAAGATGCATTTTTAACTTTGTCTTGACTGACTTTTGTCAGCCATTCTTCTTTATCCAAATAACCTCCAACCTGTACCTTACAGTTCTAGACTAGCTTTCTTCTCCATTCGTATTTTGAGATCAGTGATCAGTATCCCATTGGTAGATGCTTGCTAAGCTTAGAATCTTGGAACTTACTTTCACAATCTAGTTTTGACTCTGAATGCTTAACTATTGAATACACAAAACATCCATGTGTCCAGTAAGTAATATTACAAATACTGTAGTGAGTAGTGCTATTCTTTTATTATTTTTAAATAGCATTTTATGCACAAATACAAACTCCCTAGCCAATGTTTTGGACAAATGGATGGAAAATATTTCAGAATATACCAGTAATGATTAGCATGATCATAGCCAGAAACGGTTGCATTTCAAATCACACTGAGTGTGTTCTTTTACTTTTGGATTAATATCTTCAAAGGAATAGTGCTTTGACATGGCTTCTTTGTTCCTTTGTCTAGTTTGTAATGTTTGTTGTAAATATCTACTTGATCTATTTTCTTGTTAGTTTTCTGCTTTACCGTCTAATCAGAAAATAGGTTGATCCGTCTGAGGGATTCAGATGTAGTCTAACAAACCCTAAAGTAATACCATTAGCATACATGCTGTGTGCTTTATTCCCAGTGCCCGTATTGGGAGTCATGCATCTAATTTAACAGTAATGGGTCTGCATTTTTTTAATAGTTCTAATAAAATTACAGGATGGTATGAGACAGTGTTCGTGAAGTTAGCTATTTTATTATAGATTCTCGTAGAACACTGGTCTGTGATTTTGGGAAAGCTGCAAGTTTGTCAATTGCTCAGAATGAAGAGTAGCATTTTTTTTTTAATCTGTTATATTGTGTTGCTAGATTCATTGGAATCTGAGATGTATGGTATGGTATGGTATGGTACGGTATGGTACGGTATGGTATGGTATGGTATGGTATGGTATGGTATGGTATGGTATGGTATGGTATGGTATGGTATGGTATGGTATGGTATGGTATGGTATGGTATGTGTTGAGTGCATTTAATCACTGCAGGCTCTGCTGCGAATTTTTATTTAAAAATGATTTATTGAAGCGGCTCTTCTTGTTTTAAATTGTATGCAGCCACGATTTAGAGTTGACTGTGGAGTGACTCTGAATAACAGCAGAAGTGCTTTGATTGGCTTTTACATCCTGCAGGCTGCCTAGCTGCAGCCAGTCAAATTCATAGGTGGAATATTAACATGATTCCCATACTTTAGAATTCCCTATGTGTTGAGACAGACTGCAGTTTACAAAATGTGAGTGTGTATTTTCATTGTAGTTCCTGTTGTACTAACAAAGCATCAATTCAGTGTGTTAAGTTCACTGTTTGCATGCATTCTTTATATGTGTATTAACCTGTGTTATGCTCCAATCGCCTGCCTTCCTTTGTTGTCTTTTTTTAACCTGTGTGATAATTTGTGTTGCCATGACAACCAATCAGCCAATCAAATTTTTTTGTCGTCTTCATGTGGATTGTACTCCCTCCTTATTTTCCTTACAGCTAAAAATGTGAATTTTCTTCAAAGCAGAACAAGCTTGAAGTGTATTTGTAGTTCATTTCTTCGAAAGAGACTCATGCAAGTGTTAGATTTTTACTTTCATTGCTGCTTTGGACAGAACTAATGTCAATAGAAGGGAATGAGGCCTCAGTGCCATTGCCAAGAACACCTAAAACTAGTGACAACAGTAAATAAGTAAATTAATGAATGAATGAATTAAAGCCTTTACATTTCAAAAGGAAATAACAATAAGATTCATGTTACAGAATAAGTTACTTGCTTAATGCATATCAAGTTTTTTTTTTTAGGATACCTGAGTCAAAACTACATCATTAAAACTAAGGAACAATTTAAAGACATTGTGCATGATCTGATCCTGCTAATGCTGCAATAGCAGCTAGATAGACTTATTATTATTATTATTATTATTATTATTATTATTATTATTATTATTATTCTATTTAAAATACTGTGTATATTTTCAAACAAGCTCTATTTACAAAACAATGATATTCACAAAAAACCTAATATTTTAAGATTCAGAAGTAAACTTTGATGTAAGTTGAACTGAGTTAGATGAGGATATCTTAATAGAGACTTTACAAAACAGTGGGTATGAAGTATGCACTTCTACACCCAGCTCACGAGTCGCACTGCCTTGTAAAAAGTGATAGATTAACTACAGTATATTCTTATTGATATCTTACTAATTTCCCGTGGGCCTGTTTGTTCTACTAGTGCCCCGCCTAAGACAGAAATATTCTATATTGGTACCTTTTTTTGTCATTACTTGTATCCAGCGCTGCAAAGAAAAAAAAATGTGTCAGTCTTTAATCATGTTAAGCCAGTACTTGCGAAATGTAACCATTACTTAATGGGCATTTACCTCCCAAAAGACCCGAATCCTGAAAATTGTATACCAAAGCTGCTGTTTGAACCTGTGACACAGTCGTGGCCCTGCCCCTGAGGGCACAAAAGGACTGTGCTCACAGATCTCTGCGCCATTTTTCTTTTCAAGACTGATCTGATCGGAGAGCCTTGTTCAGAGGAGTAATTGTTGTTTCTATCTGTATATATTTGCATTTATTGTGTTTTTACACAAATTATATGCGATATTAAACTAATTGCTGTAATAGTTTACTTAATAGTTTACTTACTAATTTCGCGTATATTGTGCACTACAGCCTGTTGCTTGTTATGTCCCTGCTTGGCCTTGTGCCCCGCGTGAAGCCAGCAGCTCGAGTCGCTCCTTCCCAGGGATCCAGCAACATAAGTCGGCTGACTTTGTGCCTCCTGCCAGGCTGCATAGCTCCGGCTATTTTATTTCTCGTTTTTGCTAATTAGCACAATTCGTTTTATATTATTTCTGTAATTGTTTTTTGTTGAAGTATTTTCGAGTGTGTTTTTCTGTGTTTTTTACAGATACTATGCGCAGGCCTGTCTGCAACGTGGTGCTCAGCACACATGCAGCAAGAGCAGCTGCTGGGCTCAGCAGTACTGCGCAGGACCGAGATATTCGCTTTGGTTGTGGCTGCATGCAATCTCAACCACAGTATCTTGATGCCGTTTTGGTGACAGCTTTTTAGCATCACCATTGTGAAGGATGTTTGTCCTTGCTAACAAGCAGGCTGTCCTCAGTCTCGTGTGTGGTACTGTTTGAGTGATTTTGCCAGTGGCGTTTACAGGTGGGCATCTCTGTACGTTGCCACCCACGATAACGGTGAACAGGTGGACCCTTACCGAACCAGTACAGAGGTCACCGACCCGCCCCACTCCCGACCAGGTACCGTCTTCCTCATCCTCCTCGAGCTCTACTTCCCCTTACCCTCCCCCGCGAGAGAGGAAGAAGTCATCGTTCCAGGCGATCGGCAGACTCGGAGCAGCGGGAACGTTCAGCACCACCTGCCCAGTCTGTCCCCTTTGGGACCCAAGGGGTTATGAGCACAGATTGGCCACAGGAGGACTATCACGGATAGCTTGGTGGCGATGGCAGACCAGGAAGTGGACACACACAGGTATGAAGAGCTGATGCGCGTGTTTTTTTATAAATGAAGTGATTTCAACAGAACACAAAACACTGATACAAAAAACAAAACAGCACGGTGGCCAAAGCAAACAAGTAACATGCTCGTTTAAAGCCAGCACAAGTAGCAATTATATTTGTATAATTTCTGTTCTTACTGTCACTCCCTCTCCTTTCTCCAAACTCCAACTCTAATCAACTTCTCTGGAGCGGTTGCTTCGCAGGCAGTCGATTTTCGACGATGAGCCTACCGCCTCTCCCTTATCCCCCCCAGTTCAACCAGATTTCTTTTTTAAATCCAGTCTTCCTGGGACCATCCGGCAAAAGGTCCTGCTGTATCCCGGTCGATGGACGCCCTGGTGTGGAGAAGCTGGGTCTGGCCCATTTTCCTCTTCTATTGCCACCTTTTGCCACCTTGGTCCAGGCACCTATTTTTAGCACTCCTATCCAAACAAGCAGCCTCAGGTCGCCCAGTCTCCATCATGTGGCCCGCAAGATTTTGCTGTGGGCGGACAAGAACTTCCTCTCACTGTGGGCAGTTCATCTGCCTGGGGTGACAAACTGGGCTGCGGACCTTCTCTCAAGGGGAGTCCCCAGCAGCTCAGTGGAGGCTTCACCCTGAGGTTATTGTTATTATTTATTTCTTAGCAGACGCCCTTATCCAGGGCGACTTACAATTGTTACAAGATATCACATTATTTTTACATACAATTAACTATTTATACAGTTGGGTTTTTACTGGAGCAATCTAGGTAAAGTACCTTGCTCAATGGTACAGCAGCAGCGTCCCCCACCTGGGATTGAACCCACAACCCTCCGGTCAAGAGTCCAGAGCCCTAACCACTACTCCACACTGCTGAAGAGGTGGTGAGCCTCTTCTGGGAGAGGTTTGGGAGAGCAGAGGTTAGACCTCTTTGCCTCCAGGAATCAACCCTCTGTCCCCTCTGGTTCTACATAATAGGAGGCGGGGACCCACTGGCAATAAATGCCTTGGCACACCAGTGGCCAAGACTTCTGTTATACGCCTTTCCACCACCTTCACCCTGCTCCCGCTGTGTCTGGAGAAAATCAGGCAGGACCGGGCCAAGATGCTCCTAGTAGCCCCAAATTGGCCCAGGAGAATCTGGTTTTCAACCTTGATGCAGCTCCTGAGCGGCCAGCTGTGGAAACTGATCAGTCAGGCGCAGGGACCTTATGGCATCTCAACCCATCAAGCCTGCAGCTCTGGGTCTGGCCCCTGAACGGTGCATTTGAGCCATCTGGGGCGTTCCAATAGGGTTATTGACACCCTGCAGAATGCCAAAGCAGCATCCATGTGTTCCCAGTACGGGTACAAGTGGGGCATCTTCCAGACGTTGTGTCTGCCTCGTGGGTTCGACCCCAAGACCTGTCCCATGGCAGTTTATACTGCCATTTTTGCAGGACCTTTTTGACAAGCGGAAATCCCCCTCCACGTTAAAGTTCTCTGGCAGCTGTTTCAGCTTGTCATGTCAGAATTGACTCCCCAGGAGGTCACTTCCTGGCGGGACAATTTTTGAAAGGGGCTAGGCAGCTTCGGCCACCTATGAAGGTCATTGTCCCTCGATGGAGGCTAAACGTGGTGCTTAATGCACTCACAAAGCCTCCATTTGAACCCGTGCATTCAGCTGAAATTTGTACCATTCAAAGCAGCTTTCTTGCTCGCTATCACCCCTGCAAAGCGGGTGGGTGAGTGAGATGCAGGCATTCTCGATAGTGAAAACTTGCTTAAGGACAAAGGTCACACTGTACCAATCGTGCCTAGAAGATTATCTTGGCATTCCATGTCAACCAGTCTGTGGAACTGAAGGCTTTGCATCCACCTCCTTTCCAGTCTAACAGAGAGTGACAGCTCCATACACTCTGCCCATTTCGGGCCCTGGTATACTACATTGACAGGACGAAAAGTTGGAGGCAGTCTGAACAGTTTTTTTGTCTGTTATGGGGTTAGGTCACATGGTCAAGCCCTGTCTAAGCAGTGGCTGTCGAAGTGGATAGCAGACACGGTCAAGACTGCCTATGAGCTGGCCAACTTGCCCCCTCCAGAAAAGCTCGCTGCCCATTCCACCAGGGGCATGGCAACTTTGTGGGCTTTATTCCAAGGTGGATCTGTCAAGGACATATGCAATGTGGCGGTGTTCACTAGGTTCTACAGACTGAATGTTGTGGATCCTCAAAACCCTGCTAAGGATGGCTTCCCAGTCGACCCCTGCAAAACAGGCATAGAGGTGAGTTCTCCCTCAATTTTTTCACCCTAGCTAATTACTGGGGTTCCCAGTGGCAATGCATGGTGCAGCCTTCAGCTTAGCCTTGTATCATTCCAGTCATCTGCAGTCTTTCCTTGGGAAGGCTTTGGTACACTCACCCATTCGGTAATGGTTACATTTCATGCTTGAAAGGGAACGTTAGGTTATTATCATAACCCTGGTTCCCTGAAATAGAAATGTAACCATTAACCTTAAATGTCGCTGCTTCCATGATTGCAGCAGGCTTGAAGGAAAAATGACGCTGAGACCTGTGAGTGCAGTCCTTTTTGTGCCCTCGGAGGCAGGCCATGACTGCGTCACAGGCTCAAAGAGCAGCTTTGGTAATCAATTTTCAGGATTCGGGTCTTTAGGAGGTAAATACCCATTTGGTAATGGTTAAATTTCTATTTAACTTTTTTTAAATTGATTAAAATAATAAATAATAACCCGGTGTGGTGCATTAAGATTATAGCTCATGTCAGGAAAGCTGAGTGCTTCACTTGTTGTATTCTTGAAACACTATGCAAGGTGTGGCTGATGGAACTAATTAAAGGTTTGCGCATTAGTGTGATTACATATAAGCCACACCAGCTGATGGGACTGTCGGAAAACAGCAAGTGGAGCACTCTGCATCACTGACACTGTGTGGTTCTTTCCCATGGTTCAAATTGCATATGAATGCTCATTGTTTTGCAGTCAAGCATGTGGTTAATGCTGACCAGAAATGCGCATTGATCACACACAGTCTGCCTTTTGCAGGATTTCAAAGATGGAATGTAATCTGAAAGTAATGACAAGCTCAAAACCAAACATGTCTCACTTTCTGCTACACGAATATAGATCTGCAGAAATTTGGAAAAACATTTTAAAAAATGTGTATGCCACAGGGTTTTTCCACATATACTGGAAAAGCTAATGCAGAATATTATTGTTACACCAATGCGTTGAAAGGAAAGTTTAATTTGTACTTTTAGTGTACCTTATCTAGCAACCATTGAAGTCTGTCCTTTTCAGTTAATTCTAACTTTCCTTTTGTAAGGCAAAGCAAAGAGTTTAAAGGAGCAGCATACATTTTCTAGAAACCAGCCACAGCTGCATAGCAAGATACATTCACGATCACTGACCTGTACTCGAGACGACACTGTCCTGATCTGATCATGTAAACAGTCTTTCAAGAGTGATATATATATCAGCCCCATGACTTGTGATTCCTAAGTGGTATATTTTTTTCATGTTTGCTGTACCAAACACATTAACTAGAGCTTTGTTTTTTTTCCACTAATCTGGTCAGACTGCTGATCTTCCAACATAACAGCTGCAGAAAGCTATTTCTAGTCATTCATCTAACTGAGTGACTGCACAATAAGAGCCCTCAGTTTTTTTTCCATTTGAATTGGGATTTGTTTTGAAAACACCTTTCCAAGCTAACATTTATAAAGGCTATTGGTACTAACATAAATCATCTAACCTTCTCACTGAATAGATAGAATGCTACCTCCGTAAACCTACAAAGTATCCTGTATGACAGAGAATTTCTAACATGTGTTTTATACATTAAGCCATTGCAGTTCCCTTGCACCTCTGTGTTTCAAACCCGCCTCCATTTAGCTTGATTTGCTGCAACATTTTGTGAAATTACACTTCTCAATGAGATCGAAACGCAACCTTTGCATGACCATAAAGAGGCATTGTCATTTATAGGCCCACACTTTGTAGGATACACATGTTTTGTCTCATATTTTTAATAGTATTTTAAATACCCTTCATCATCAGTATATTAAAAGAGACATTACAATTGAAACTTTATTCAGAAAAGGTTGAACTACTCTTTGTGCTCTCAGCTCACATGATGATATTGTCAAGGTTTATTAAAAAAAAAATTAAAATAAAATAGCATACTCTGAGAGCTGGTAACCTCCACAGTACTGTCCCTAAAGACTAGCATCCATTAACTCGCCCAATCCAAAGCACAAGATTAGACATTAACTTGTGCCAGTTTTGCAGCAGCACACACAATCCAGATTCTAAACATTTACAGATATTTGTACTATCACAATATTGAAGCAACAAATCCAACACCTGGCATGCATTCTGAAGGGAACAACACTAGATAATAATGTAACAATTACATTGAGACTTGTTTGATAACCAGAGACATCTCAAAGTTACATGGTATCTTGACTTTATTGAATTCATATTTATTTTGGCCTCAAAATAATATCTGCCAGGTCTATACTAGAAATAAGAGACACATTTTAGGAATTATGTTCATGCAACAACCAGTGTGATTGTGGAACAGCATTTATTTGGCATCAGGTTGTACATTAAGTATCAATTTTTTTATTAATTCATTGGAAGTTAGTATTTTGTTGCAGCTTACCTCAAACGCCCGTCATGTTTCTATTGAGGCTGTTTCCTTCCTTCTATTCCCATATCTGAGGTCTAGGGACTGTATAGTAATGGATAGACATGTATCTTGCTATGTGGTGATGGTGCTGGAGGATATGAAAGAATCAGAGATGCTCAAAGCTATAAGGCAATGCCACAGTAAGGATGGTTTGCCTGAAATCATAGTCTGATCATTTATGTGGCGGTATAAAGCTGTAGTAATGTTTTGAAATGCATTTATGCCCTACAGAGTTTTGTACCTTATGAGTAAGGCTGTATGTTTTTCACGGATTTCACAATTTCCGTAAAATGTATCCATTGCTGTGTAATATGTACTGTAGTTCCCCATGAAAATACCCATTTCTGAAAGAATAGTGTAAATATACATATTTATCACTTCAAATTAAATGACAGCAAACGTTTGCCTTATTGATGCACTTACCTGTTACACTGCATTTAGTTACCTGGCAGCCGTTTTAGTTTGCTTCCGGTAAATGGTTGAACACACTGCATAGAGCTGCAGGACTTCTTTAAAAATGTCTCACGAAAAGATGGGAAATATGTTTTCTAAAGATCGCTCTGTCCAGTACAAGAAGGGGACATTTCACATGTCTCTTGTTATTTTTTACATTTTATTTATGTTTTTATTTTGTTTTCACTGACAGTGAACAATTTAGCATTTACTGATTTTCAGGGAAGCATTGAAACATTTAGAACATTTGTTGTATAATAACTGCAGAGAAAAATGATCAATTTTGAATGTGACAAAGCATTTGTTCTGCTTTTAATAAACATTTAATTGTGAAATATCTTGAAATACCTATTTTTAGACCCTGGAATGATGTGAAATAAGCAATTTTTATCGTGAAAAACATACAGCCCTACTTATGAGGGAACAGAATGTTTTAGAAATGATAAAGAAAGCAGTAAAATTGCTGAGCTGATAACTGGGCAAGCAACTGGAACTACACCTTTTTAGGCTGGCACACGCACACACACGCACAGGCACATGCACACGCACACACACACACACATATATATAAAAAAATACATATATATGAAACTGCAGTGTACAAAATTGAAGGCATATGAAAGAAAAGTTTTTTTTTAATGTACACAAAAGGTTTAAAAGATTAAAATATCTTTTATTTTCATGAAATTTTGGGCATATAATATACACACACACACAGTAGCTGAGTTTTCACCAGTGATGAACCAGTGGTACTCATATGTCTTATGCTGTATCTTAATCTTGTGTGGTTTGTGTTTTTTTTTTTCTCTCTCTTTCTCTGCATTAGGCTTAAGCCATCAAGATTTTCCTTCACTCATCTTCCCCTATCCCCAAACAAATAGCAAATCAAAAGGATGTCTGTGTTGTTCCTTGTGGCTCACAAAAATGACTCTTCCTCCTCTACCATTCCTGCTGTCTTTGGCAAGACTGCTCTCCACTGCTACTTCAGCATATGAAAGAGAACAAAGGGACGTGCACATCTCTCTCTCTCTCTCTCTCTCTGTCTCTCTCTCTCTCTCTCTCTCTCTCTCTCTCTCTCTCTCTCTCTCTCTCTCTCTCTCTATTTTCTTTGTATTATATTTAACAGAGTCTGTAACATTGGTAGGAGTAAGATAATACAACAAAGATGGTGTGTGTTACTAAAGTGCTGTAGGAAACTGAAGAAAGGTTGTAGAATGTTGAGGTAGAGGTCTTTGAGGAGCATTTGTGTGAAGTTATTTTCAGTTCACCCCAGCTACAGCCTAACTGGACCCATTGTCAATCCCCAGTCTCTTTTCATAATGTTCAAGCCAGCAAAACTTCTGCAAAATAAGTATGATGTGTTGCAAAAAAAAAAGAAGGAAAACCTGTGTCTATTTGAAGTATATGACTTGTATGACCGGGCACTAAGATGCATCACTGGCTCTACTATATACTTCATTCGGCTGCTGTTTTGTTATCCGTTTGGTTTTGCTATAGGAGTAAATCTGTCCCTGTAAATGATTAGATTAAACTAAATTATATTACAATAAGAGATACACCCCCTTTATTCAGTGCCTATGGGGCACAACCCATTGAAAATTTTGAAAAAATAAAATGTGTGTCGTCCCCCCAAGCCTTAAATTGACACCCCTCCTCCTCCATAGAGACAATTCTATTGTTATCTGAATAAGATTGGATTTTAGGAACATCAGTTAGTACGAGGGGAAACATACTGTAGATTAACTACTGGCTTCAGCATTTCATTCTTTTTCGTGTGTGTGTGTGTGTGTGTGTTTGTTTGTTTTGTGTTTTTTAGACTTTTTTTAATTGTTTACAACTTACTGTTCATAACCATTGTCTGGTCTCACTGACGCATGCAAATGGACAAGCTTTATTATTTATGAACCCAAACATTTTAGTTGAATGGCGTTGTTTACAGCAGGTGTTTATAACCTTTTGATGATTGTCTAGTAGCTTTTCGTATACATACAATTAAAAATGTTCAAGTTTATCAAAATATCTGTGGACACCCTATTTGCCCATTGTGTATATTAAGAAGTTTTTCCCTTTTTTATAATACTTGAAGCCGTTATGAACACTAAAGCATGTTTAGAAGTTATGTAGAATTATCTCTAGGGCATGCAGTCATTATTATTGACCACAAGAGGGAGACACTTCATACGTTAAAAACTAGTTCAAGAGTAAAATTAAACAAGTGTATCTGAAGAAATCACTGCTGTTGAGCATCGTGACCAAACTAGAACACTTGCATTACTTGCAGCCCTCTTTCATTTCAGTTTAGTACACATATGTTATTATTATTATTATTATTATTATTATTATTGGTCTTCATTTTAAAGGGTAAATTATAATATTATAATCAGCTGATACATTTCATCAGGACAATTTCTATATATATAGATAGGGCAGCAGTGTGGAGTACTGTTTAGGGCTCTGGACTCTTGACCGGAGGGTCGTGGGTTCAATCCCTGGTGGGGGACACTGCTGCTGTGCCCTAGAGCAAGGTACTTTACCTAGATTGCTCCAGTAAAAACCCAACTGTATAAATGGGTAACTGTATATAAAAATAATGTGATATCTTGTAACAATTGTAAGTCGCCCTGGATAAGGCCATCTCCTAAGAAAGAAATAAATAAATAAATAAATAATAATAATAATAATAATAATAATAATAAATATGTATAGTAAATGTGGACTGGAGAGGAGGGATATAGTGGAAAATTATTGACCCGAGGGAAGACTATTGGTAGCACACAGAGTACATACAACACAGTGTACGAAAACTTTGGTGGGATCTACAATCTCTGAACTAATCTTCTCTGTTCAATAATAAATTAACTCCAGCTACTTGCCCGGCTGTCGGTGGTTTCGACTTGCTTACTCACTCTTCGGTATCCAACCCTGGTTCTGGTTCTCTCTCACTCACACTCTCTCTCTCACACACTCAGTTAATTTCAGCTTCTTTATCCCAGTTGGCTTTGGTTTTGCAGCAGCCGTGAGGTGAATAAATGGAACCTTTTTTATACCTGATGCCCCGCTGGAACACACCTACCTGCTGATTTAGATTCCACACCTGGTAATCACACACAACACGCAGGCTCTCCCAGGAGCTTCAGGTACTTTTATTAATTAATTACAATAAATACACACGGTTTTACAATATACATTTACACAAAAAACCCTCTTCATGCTCAGGGCTCCTGCCCTGGCACAGTGCTGTATACACTTACATTAGTGTCGGGTAATTTACGCAGTAGCAAAATGCACAGGCTTACGAAAAAAAAAAAACTTTCAATTGTAAGCACAACTCACTTTTGCTTTAGCTTTCCTGTAGCGGTTTTGCATTAGCACTGTACAGGTGCTGAAGAGCTTGACCACGGTGGATAAACAGTTAGGGCAGATAAGTGACATGCGGATACACAACGGATTACTGTGATTAATTGACAGCCCTAATATATATCATATTTTAAACTATAGATAGATAGATAGATAGATATGTTTTTGCCAACTTCCCAATGTTTCGGTATGTTTGACATACCTTTGTCAAGGGAAAGTGTGTTTGAAAACAAACATAGGCGGTATTTATAGGCTTTTGATGCCATGGTAACCAGACATTTATTTCTCTTTAAATCTAATGTCTTTGTGATGTCATTCACTATATAGCTAATGATGTAACAATCTACTGTTCCTTTCTATTTAAACCTTCAGGCATCATGGTATCTACTCTATTTATCCATTTATTTTCTTTTATTCTTCTATACTGTACTTTTTTTTTAAACCACAAACTAGGTCATCCGTGGTGTGTCTGTTCCTTGTAAAATGCTTGCTCTTGGTTCATTTACTTTTTTGTTTCTTATATTTGATAGATAGTTCTGTATTCTTTTATATAATGATGTATCTGTCTCTCCTACATATTTTATTTTATTACATTTTATGCAAAATATACCATATACAAGGTTGCTATCCTTGCATGACAGATCTTTTAAGACTGAATATTTTCTTTTCTTTATTTGCGATTTCACTTTTGTCTTTATCAGTATACTTGCACACTTTACATGTGCTTTTACCGGTTTCAGTGTCCCTTAATGTATCTATGATCCCTCTGTATTTATAGTAGACTAAAATGTCAGTCAAGTTTGCATCCTTCTAAAATCTATGACGGTGCTTTCAGGAAATAGTTTTTTCATTTTTTCTGAATTATGAAGTATACGTAAATGCTTACAAACAATTTTTGATGAAGTGGTGATAAAGTGGTGATATATTAGTTAGTACTGAGTTTTCACTTTTAAAATGTCATTTTTAATAAATAAAGTCCATTGACATGATGTTATTTCTGTGCACTTCAGGGCATCTTTAGGTCACTCTATTTTCGGTGATTGTTTTGATTTGGGGACAGAGTAAGCTTGTTCACTAAGCCTTGCTGATTTTTAACCAGGTTTGACCCTATTTTAACTCTGTGTCATGTAATCATGTTGCCAAAGTACATTCTTGTCATTTCTAATGTGCATGTAGCAGTTTGTGTAACGCATATTTTCCATATTTGTAACATTTCAGTGAGAGCCTTTTGAGCTGTAATCTGCGTGAACTGAAAATGTTGCTAAAAGCAAAAGAAATGGCAAGTTATTAAAAATATAAATAAGTAAATGAATACCAAAACTATCTGATCTGGCCCAGAGTGATGACTTCAAAAGCTCAACAAGCAGCTCAATATTAAAGGTGTGCTACAGCAGGCAGCTTCAGTCCTACAGTCTCAATCTGTGATAAAGTGATGAATTGTGATAAAATGATGACATTTTAACTTTGTCAAAAACATCAATTTCAACAGCCTGGGTAACACGTTTTCTCAACAACCACTACATTGCAGGCTTGACTATTTCATATGTGGCATTACACAATTTTCAAGCACAAGTTCACTGTAAACTAAATGGTTGTTTTAGTGTTTTTTTTGTTTTTTTTCTGTGTGTGTCTTTCACTTTATAATCATATTCATCATTCATTTATTATTAAACTGTGCCATATTCTTTTCCTTAGTTTTTTTTTTTTTTTTTTTTGGCATCATGTCATTGTGGAAAGGTAGACCTTCCTACATATCCTACGCCAATAAAACTTCTTACAGCATGACTTTTTATTTTGAGTAGTTTCTGCACATTGAGATTGAACTGTTTAAAATTGCCTGCAGGAACTTTGCAACTACTGTACAGAACAGAAATGGAAACTGTATCATCTGTTAAACCTACACAGTAATGCTACTAAGTTCAAGCTTGCAATACTGTCAGCTGTGTATATACTGAGATTCCAGTATGGTCTGATGAATGGTAGCTGGAGGTGTAACCGTTATTTATGAAACCATGCATAATCTTCTGGCATGCTGCTGTTGCAGAGTTAATATAATGTTTTTGGTATATTATGAATATAAACCTAACAAGTTTTGAAATGCATCCAAACATACTAGTCAAAATAAAAAATAAACATTTTCCTTGGCATTTCTTTTACGCATTATTGGTGTTTGGATATAAAAGGGTCACAATTGTGTAAAAGCAGTGTTTTGAGAATTCTAGCAAATTATTCCAGCTACCCAAACATTCATATCATTTTTTCATTTCCGTTTTCAATATCTGTTGAGCTGCTTTTTCTGTCACATTCTGGGTCACTGTGCTGTAATTAATCAAGGTACAGGGGGCTTAAGCAGTGTTTCATCATGAATAATATTAATAAGCATACTGAATTGTAAGAGTAGGCTGTTGCGTTTTGGTGCAAGCAGTGGTTAATACTTTTACATTTAAATAATTTACTCATGCTCTTAAGTGACTGTCTTTTCTCTCTGTTGATGTTTGCAGGAGTTAATACTGTTGTTATAATATCCTTGTAACCTCCAATTGCCCTTTCTCTTTAAATTGTATGTGGTGATTTGCAATTGATGTTATTAACTAATTTACCTCTAATTAAAGGAATTAAAGAATGGATCACTTTGTCTTCTTTTTATTCTGTTAAGTGTTCATTCATAAACCAATAAAACAATTTTGGTCAGATGTGACCCCAAAACATTTTATGTTATTAATACAGTGTAGTCTAACACTTGCTCTCTATATAACTGGAAGAAGAAAAAACTGAAGTGTATTTATTATTATTATTTTTATATTACATTTTACTCATTTATTCCTTCATTTAATGTGCAGTGTTCCAGTAAAATTCCCAATAAGATAAATGATCATGGATTCACAAAAATACATTTTCTGCAATTTGTAGGATTATATATATATATATATATATATATATATATATATATATATATATATATATATATATATATATATATATATATATATCATGTTTATTTTAGGCTTAATGTTTAAAAGATGTTCCAAGCTGCTTGTATCCTTGGTAGTTATATGATACCATGTTGGAGTCCAGCAAAATGGAGGTTTAAAATACAACAAAGGGCATCAGAACTTAACCCATTTAGTGGCATTTTGTAATGTTTATGATCATGTTTATACCTGGTATTAAAATTATCTCTAACTATTGTTATGATTACTTTAATTCTGTTAACTGCAAAAGTTAAGTCTTATTGTTCTTTTAATTCTATAAAAAATAGCCCTTCAAATGCTTTTATGACTCCTCAATATAAAATAAGAATCTGAAGCATGAAAATGATACATTTCTTGGTGTTTTCCTCCCCATTGTGATGATAAAGCTCAATGTTCTGTGTGTTGAGCTTCATAGCTGGTGTGAACTTGCACTGGTCTGATACAGGCATGTCTGACTTTGACTGTCCTCAAAGTAGGACGCAGCCATTTGTAGCCAAAATTAAGTATTTACATTTTTTCCTGCAAAGAAATGTTGATTTAGAATGTATCAAATTACATAAATATAGCTTGTATTCTGATTTTTTTTTTTTTAAAGAAATATGTATTTGGTACTTAATGGGTTAAGACAGAGGTTCCCAAACTTTGTTACCTGAGGCCCACCTGTTCAGCTGCATTAGGCACTGTGGCCCCCTATTAGCACTTCTTAAGAAAATGGACGAATTAAAAACCTTTTTAAAACTGTAACACTGTAAATAAACAATAAAAATTGCTCTTTTTTTTCTTCATTAGTTTTTTATTGTTACTTTATATATATATATATATATATATATATATATATATATATATATATATATATATATATATATATATATATATATATATATGAATGTCACTGCTCCCGCGGCGTACTTCAGGACAGTGTCACAGGCCACAGTTTGAGAACCCCTGGGTTCTCAATTAAACTCAAATTAGGTCACAAGTGAAATCTGTTCAACAATTGTATGGATGTGTCTAGAGACTGACCCGCTCCCTCAGCCCCTAATATGGAAGCAGCATTAGCTTGGGCTTGTCTCTGCTCTGTGCCTAAAAGGCTGTGCCTCGCACAAGAAAATTCCATTTTGTCAGAGGAACCTACCACTTCAGTGTTATGCTACTGATATGCTACTTACATGCGACAAATCAAACACACAATAACCCATCACATATTCTATCCATGCAATCATGACAGTTGTCTGAACAATTTAAAAAGGTGAAGTGATGGATGGGACTGTTTTTGGTTCGAGGATTTCAGCCTGTGACTCCATGGACACCAGATTATAGGTGTAAACGAATATGAGCTAAGATTTCAAAAGCGCTTGCCAAACTGGAAATATGCCACACTCAATACCATAACACTGAAAATGACAATGCTCATGGTAACAAATATTAAATAACACTAGAGGTACAGTATAATCTTCACAATGACGTATTGCTTCATTTAAACCCAGGCATTTATTTTTTTTCACAGTCACAAACTGTGTTGGAATACAGCACCCCACTGAATAACACCAAGTCCAGTCTGCTTCTGTACGTGTTGCATTTATATTAATCATTTTAATGATTAATATAAATGGACAGCAGTGTGGAGTAGTGGTTTAGGGCTCTGGACTCTTGACCGGAGGGTCATGGGTTCAATCCCAGTTAGGGGACACTGCTGTTGTACCCTTGAGCAAGGTATTTTACCTAGATTGCTCCAGTAAAAACCCAACTGTATAAATGGGTAATTGTATGTAAAAATAATGCATAAAAAATAATGTGATATCTTGTAACAATTGTAAGTCGCCCTGGATAAAGGCGTCTGCTAAGAAATAAATAATAATAATCAACTCTCCAGCTTTCATTTATTGTGAAAGTTGTTTTATACACATTTCAGTTAGTCCTAATAAAAAGGAATCAACAGAAAAAATACCTTTGCTTTACAGAGGTTGCTACCGTAGCTATCACAATTTCTTTTGAATTAGTCGTCAATAGACGGCTTTTACAGACACACACTGACCTTGTGCTTATTCAGTTAAAGTATGACTAACGCACAGTCACTTTAATCGTGAAGTTTTTAAACCACATCTGATGTTATCCTCTGTAGCAACATTCGCTCTCCTGAGAATCAGAATGTTTTTTTTGTTTGCTTTTTTTTTTTAAAAATATCAGATTTACAGCAGATTATTTTGAGTTTGAAAATATGCTTTATTTTGAAATGGTGTTCTTGTCTAGTGGATTCAGAAATACTTAAATAAATGTTGAAATACACATAAATACAAAACTTAACCTTTCACTTGTTTTTTCTTTGTTTGTTTTAATTGTCTTAAAAGTATGGAATCATGTTACATTTCCTGTATGTTTGATCATATTTACATTGGCTGGCATCCCCAGTGGTCTATACATTACAACAGTACCCCCTGCTGGATGGCTGGAGCTACAATTCTCTCCAACAGCAAATCCTGGTCAGGAAATGAAAAAGAACCCCTGGATATGACATACTCACTGCTATGAAATACAGTTTATACCACTCATGCAGCTACATTTCCATGAGCTGATGCATAGACTTGAATCCGCTTCTTCAACTTGTTATTGTGGATTTAAAAAAGGACCAGTTGCTCATTGAATCTGTGGATTTTTTTTAATCTCTTTCATTTGATCACAAGCTGTCAGGTTTTCAATAAGACACAATAAACAAACTACTGCCCAAAGAACATAGTCATCACAGGGATTACTCAAATACTGACTATATTAGCAGTATTATAATAATGTATTTTTAGATTTTGTTCGTTGTTTTGTGAAATTATTAATCAACTAGAGCAAATATGGAACAGTATTTTTTTTTTTTTTTTGGATTCAATTACATCAGCTTGGGCGTTTGCTGAAATGAGCAAATTACGGTTGAATTCAGCAATGGCAGGCAGGGATAGAAGATTTTCTGGGTGAATTGAATAATCTTGTTTGCTAGCTTTTAAAATCAACACTTGCCTATTTCTGCACCAAGGATTTGGAAAAAAAAACCATTGTCACTTTGTAGTATGATGGAGACAGCCTAAAAACAGTACATCTCTGATGTGTTCCCTTCTGATAGTTTAAAGTTGTTTATTCATAATTTACTATTACTGTAGATCTGTTCACACTGGATCGTTCTGTAAATCAGCAAGGATGCTGGGGTACAGAACTGATTCTTCGCTTGTATATACAGAGGCCATGAGTGTTGCAATCACATGTTGCACTGATTTTGTACGACATAAATATGACTGGTTAGTTATTTGACATTAAGATGAAGCTCTAGGAGGCTCTGGTTTGGGGTATAGAATATCCAAGCCGATAAAGCCTCTCATGCATGCCATCTCATGACAGGTGTTTGGTGTTTTAGAAAGTAACCAGTTCATGATGGTAAAACGTGTTAAAGCATTACAGAACATTCTCGCTACTTACAGTTGCTGTAACCTATGTACTACTGTAGGATTATGGCAAAGTGTTTAAATAACAATTTTGTAAAAAGCGTGACAGGTGACAGTTGCTTTACTAGCAAAGACTGTAGCAGACTTTATGGTCTTAATAGCTTATATAATCAATCAGGAGCTGGTGTCACAAACTAGTATAGGCTGCATCATCAAGCTCTGAGCACGAATATAATGTAGATGGGCACATGTGACTGATGTTGCTTATCGTAGAAGCACATGAGTGGCTCCAAATCAAAGGCTGAATAGAACTCCTCAAGTCCAGCATACAGGGTGACGGGTTTGTGCAAGACACTAAGTCAAGCAGACAAATGTTACATCTAATGTCTTTATCAGAGTTTTTATTTAATGAGTGCACTAAAAGTAATAAGTATTATTTATTGTATTTTTTTTTGTTATAGCTGATCAATAACATAAAAAAGATTGCATTGTGTTTAGGACATGCAACAACCTTTACAGAGAGAAAGGGTGGTTTCCCTTTCAACCAATAAGCTAGAGCCAACGCAGTTGGTGTAACAAAGAAAGGGGGACAGGTATTTACAAGGTAGTACAATAAAGGTTAGGTGGAAAGGTGTGTTAGCCCTGATCAACCGATAAGCTGGAGTCAGCTCAGTTGGTGTAATTAAGGAAGGGGGACAGGTATTTACAAGGTAGTACAATAAAGGTTAGGTGGAAAGGTGGGTTCACCCTGATGAACCGATAAGCTGGAGTCACGTTCCTTTTGTCACACCACCCACAGTTTGGTTTTCAGCTACACGTACCTGCAGTTTAATACATTTACTTTATTTCTACAAACTTAATAGATCATAAACTCAAATTGCTTTAAAGCATATAACTCAGTGAATAACTGTAGTACAGAGTGGCGACAAACAGGTACAGGAATGGTTCTATGCAATTATTCCCTTACATTCCCTCCTTTTGTAATATAATTACAACTCAGATAATTGCAATCCCGCAAAGGGATCTTCCTCATCTTCATTATTGCATTCACCTTTCTTAGTAAGCAAGGGCATATTAAGAGCGAAATCAGTAGCTCTAGTGCAGTTTCTTTAGGCAGAGCATACAAACATATATAGCTATTAAACAGACAATACCGTAGATACACCAATGGAAAAGTTTAGCCCCCCATCCCCCAAATAGAGAAGAGATCCATGAAAAAGGATCCCAGAATCCATCGGAGGCATGTTCTGCAAGGATGTGATCCCTAAGGCTGGTCATGTGGTCTACCACACTAGTCAAATTGGTGTCTCCCTCAGGAATATATGTGCAGCAATGTTCGCCCACCATATGGCATACCCCACCTTGCTCAGCTAATAACATATCTAGGACCATTCGATTTTGCATCACCATGATCCTGATAGCTCTCATTTCAGATTGCATAATCTGGAATCCTTCCAAAGTTAAATTGGTTAGGGTTTCTAGTTCATAAGCCACTCTATCAATTTCATGGGAATTTTGACTGGCCCCTATCCATGGCATGAGGGAGTGTGGCAAAGTGCCCCCCCGTGTGTATTTTGTGTTACGTGTTGTGTGTAAATGTTGGTGTATAGGCATTGGTACACGGGATATAAGCGGGTCTGTGTTTCACATGTGTTTAAATTGTAGATTTGTATTTAGGCACGAGGAGGGCACAAATCACATCACGTGCTAGTTAAAATGTAATGTGTGGTCACGGGAGTGCACTTTAATTAATTCATGTGCAGTTGTACCGAGATTCCAATTGAATGATTGACTAGCAATCGAGTCTCGGTACAACTGCATAAAAGCTGTCTGTTTTCACTCACTCGGGGTTGGGTGTTCGGTGAGTGGAGAACGGGTTTGGAGACGGAGGTGATAGTGAGAGTATTAGTAAAAGTGTTCTTACTCACCGTGTTTGTCTGTTCGTGTGTGTTTAGTGTATAGTCCGTTTTGTTTGTCTATTTATTTTGGCGCAAGTGCCGTGTCCTGTGTTTGTTTGTACAACCCTTTTATTTTCTGTCTGTTTGTTTATTAAACGCTGAGCGAAAGCATTCGCTCAGCTTCACCAAATCTCTCTGTTGTTTTGTTCCTGCTTCTGACGTGACGTCACCGCTCAGTCGTCTTTGTGACACGTGGTGTCAGAACCGGGAGCTACAGCGCCTCCAGGACTCAGGCCAGAGCAGGAACCGCAATTTGGGGTTTAAAAAAAAAAAAAAACCAACAACAACAACAACAACAACAAAAAAAAAAAAAAAAAATGGAAGGCTGGAACTGGAGAGATGGCTGCCAGGATCTGGAGGTCCTCCTCGGTGGTCTAGAGGACCAAGGCTGGTGCCTTGCCTGTGGGGAGTTCGGGCACCCAGTGGTGCACTGCCCCTACCAAGAGGGAGAGGAGGAACTGGCCCAGGAGAGGAAGGTGAGGAGGAGGCAGAGAAGGGGAAAGGGGAAGAGGAAGGCGGAGTGTCCACCGCCCAAGTCTCCACCAGCAGAGGAAGAATGCCTGCTGGTTTTGCCTCCACAGCCTGAGTGGGAGGAGCCCGAACGTCCTACGCCTGAGTGGGAGGAGCCCGAACGTCCTATGCCTGAGTGGGAGGAGCCCGAACGTCCTACGCCTGAATGGGAGGAGTCGGTGCGTCCACAGCCCAAGAGGGGGGAGTCGGTGCATCCACAGCCCAAGAGGGAGGAGTCGGTGCGTCCACAGCCCAAGAGGGAGGAGTCGGTGCGTCCACGGCCCAAAAAGGGGAAGGTAGAGCGTCCACCGCCCCAATCTCCACTAGCAGAGGGTGAATTCCTGCTGGTTCCACCTCCATTGCCATGGGAGGACCGCTTGCAGCTCCCACCTCCACCAGCAGAGGGTGAATTCCTGCTGGTCCCGCCTCCGCCACTTCCACCGCCAGGAGCAGAGCAGCAGGAGCTGCCTCTGCCTCCTCCACCAGCAGAGGGTGAATGCCTGCTGGGTCCCTGTCCCCCAGCAGAGGGTGAATGCCTGCTGGGTCCCTGTCCACCAGCAGAGGGTGAATGCCTGCTGGTCTCCCCTCCAGCAGGCGAGCCGCACCAGTCCCCTGCAAGAGGGGAGGGCCGCACCAGTCCCTGAAACAAGGGTAGACTGCCGCTGCTCCCCACCTCCGCCAGGAGAGACTGCACTGCTCACCTCCACCTCCGGCAGGAGCAGAGCAGCAGGAGCTGCCTCTGCCTCCGCCACCTCCACCAGCAGGAGCAGAGCAGCAGGAGCTGCCTCTGCCTCCGCCACCTTCACTGGCAGGAGCAGAGCAGCAGGAGCTGCCTCTGCCTCCGCCACCTTCACTGGCAGGAGCAGAGCAGCAGGAGCTGCCTCTGCCTCCGCCACCTTCACTGGCAGGAGCAGAGCAGCAGGAGCTGCCTCTGCCTCCGCCACCTCCATCGGCAGGAGCAGAGCAGCAGGAGCTGCCTCTGCCTCCGCCACCTTCACTGGCAGGAGCAGAGCAGCAGGAGCTGCCTCTGCCTCCGCCACCTTCACTGGCAGGAGCAGAGCAGCAGGAGCTGCCTCTGCCTCCGCCACCTTCACTGGCAGGAGCAGAGCAGCAGGAGCTGCCTCTGCCTCCGCCACCTCCATCGGCAGGAGCAGAGCAGCAGGAGCTGCCTCTGCCTCCGCCAACCCCACCAGCAGAGGAGGAATGTCTGCTGGTATCACTTCCCCACCAGCAGAGGATGAATGCCTGCTGGTATCACTTCCCCACCAGCAGAGGATGAATGCCTGCTGGTATCACCTACCCCACCAGCAGAGGATGAATGCCTGCTGGTAACACTTCCCCACCAGCAGAGGATGAATGCCTGCTGGTAACACTTCCCCACCAGCAGAGGAGGAATGCCTGCTGGTAACACTTCCCCACCAGCAGAGGAGGAATGCCTGCTGGTATTACTTCCCCACCAGCAGAGGATGAATGCCTGCTGGTAACACTTCCCCACCAGCAGAGGAGGGATGCCTGCTGGTATCATTTCCCCACCGCCACGAGGAGAGGAGCAGGAGCTGCCTCTCCCTTCACCAGAAGGACCCGGACTAGATGCTGGCGGTCCTCAGCAGCCCTTGCATAGGCTGCTGAGGGAAGCACGGGAAGAACCGCCCGGCTGCAGAGGCCGAGAAGAGGGCCAACACCTGCACCCCAGCTAGTCCTGACTCCCTGCCCCGCCGCCCAAGGATGCCTGCCCCGCCGCCCAAGGATGCCTGCCCCCTTAGCCCAAGGATGCCTGCCCCGCCGCCCAAGGATGCCTGCCTCGCTCGCCCAAGGATGCCTGCCTCGCTTAGCCCAAGGATGCCTGCCTCGCCGCCCAAGGATGCCTGCCTCGCTTCGCCCAGGGATGCCTGCCTCGCCGCCCAAGGATGCCTGCCTCGCCGCCCAAGGATGCCTGCCTCGCCGCCCAAGGATGCCTGCCTCGCCGCCCAAGGATGCCTGCCTCGCTTCGCCCAGGGATGCCTGCCTCGCCGCCTAAGGATGCTTGCCTTGCATCGCCTGGGGTTGCCAGCCGCCCGCATCGCCTGGGGTTGCCAGCCGCTCCGCATCGCCTGGGGTTGCCAGCCGCTCCGCATCGCCTGGGGTTGCCAGCCGCTCCGCACGCCTGGGGTTGCCAGCCGCTCCGCATCGCCTGGGGCTGCCTGCCGCTCCGCACGCCTGGGGCTGCCTGTCGCTCCGCACGCCTGGGGCTGCCTTTTGCTCCACACAGGGTACAGGGTACGAGGGAGAAGTGGAGCTCCCGCTGCCGCCTCTATGGCCAGGGGCTCCCCTCCCGAGTTCGCCTCCCGAGGGTCCGCTGCTGCTGCCGTCGCCTCCCGAGGGTCCGCTGCTGCTGCCGTCGCCTCCCGAGGGTCCGCTGCTGCTGCCGTCGCCTGGGGTCGCCAGGGATCCTGCTTCGCCTGGGGTAGTCGAGGGTCCTGCTTCGCCTGGGGTCGCTACACTATGGCCAGAACCCCATGAAGGGGAGCTGTCGGCCATGAAGAAAGGGGAGGTCAGGAGACCAGCTCCCCAGCCGCATTTCCGTGGCAGGAAACACGGTGGCCAGAGCCCCACGGAGGGGAGCTAGCGGCCACGAAGGAGGGGGGGGGAGGTCAGGAGACCCGCTCCCCTCGCAGCAGTTTCGCTGCGGAGGTGGGTGGCGGCGCCCACGGAGGGAACTGCCGGCCATGAAGAAGGGGGAGGTCAGGAGACCAGCTTCCCCGCAGCAGTTTCGCTGCCGGAGATTGTGTGGTCGGAGCCCCACGGAGGGGAACTGCCGCCATGAAGAAGGGGGAGGTCAGGAGACCAGCTTCCCCGCAGCAGTTTCGCTGCCGGAGATTGTGTGGTCGGAGCCCCACGGAGGGGAACTGCCGGCCATGAAGAAGGGGAGGTCAGGAGACCAGCTCCCCAGCTGCACTTTCGGCTGAGGAGATAGTGTGGCTGAAGCCCCGGAAGAGGGAGCTGCCAGCCACGAAGAATTGGGGGTGCCAGACATTTCACCATGGCCACCCCCAGAAACAACTTGCTTCCCCTCTTCCGGGACTTTGGGACTGAGGGGGGAGGTGGCCATTGAGGCCATGTGTGCTTTGCACAAGGGGGGGTATATGTGGCAAAGTGCCCCCCCGTGTGTATTTTGTGTTACGTGTTGTGTGTAAATGTTGGTGTATAGGCATTGGTACACGGGATATAAGCGGGTCTGTGTTTCACATGTGTTTAAATTGTAGATTTGTATTTAGGCACGAGGAGGGCACAAATCACATCACGTGCTAGTTAAAATGTAATGTGTGGTCACGGGAGTGCACTTTAATTAATTCATGTGCAGTTGTACCGAGATTCCAATTGAATGATTGACTAGCAATCGAGTCTCGGTACAACTGCATAAAAGCTGTCTGTTTTCACTCACTCGGGGTTGGGTGTTCGGTGAGTGGAGAACGGGTTTGGAGACGGAGGTGATAGTGAGAGTATTAGTAAAGTGTTCTTACTCACCGTGTTTGTCTGTTCGTGTGTGTTTAGTGTATAGTCCGCTTTGTTTGTCTATTTATTTTGGCGCAAGTGCCGTGTCCTGTGTTTGTTTGTACAACCCTTTATTTTCTGTCTGTTTGTTTATTAAACGCTGAGCGAAAGCATTCGCTCAGCTTCACCAAATCTCTCTCTGTTGTTTTTGTTCCTGCTTCTGACGTGACGTCACCGCTCAGTCGTCTTTGTGACAGGGAGCCACAAAACTTATCCCATCTGGCACTCCGTCTATGGTCGACAGGGACATCATTTTTCTTAAAGAACTGACTACGCTTTTGTCGCTTTAGACCCCCTGTTCTCTGTGGTGTTACCTCGTGGGATTGGTTAGCTGGAAATATTTTCATGGTGGTGTTTAGGGTTACAAAAGCACAACAGCCTATCCAATCACGAGGGAGGCTAGTATACACATTTCTACCACATATCCAATAAAAATCAATCATTGTTTTTTGCCAAGCCGTCCAGGACCTATATCTATAGGTCCTGCTCGGACAGTGAGGTCTTGTTCACCAAAATAAAGGAGGTCCAACGGCATCGGAGGGACCACCCCTTGGTTATCAGTGTTACCTCGCCTAGTCTGGAGGTCAGTGGTTGACATTTTTACATAGTACACATATGTTTCGCAGTGTGAAACCCCCATAAATACTCCATTTGTCCTGTTTCCCTGACACCAACAAAGGGTGTTGTTGGAGAAAGAGGCAGTTCGTGGGACAGTGTGACTTAATGGCGTGTTTCGATTCGCCCACCAACCAATTGCTTACACCACTGTACATGTATACTCAGAGTATCATTCGAATAACAGTCAGCATGATTGACGGTACAGTCGGAGGTGCTGCGATCAGTTCCTGTATAAATATTCATGGCTCCTCTAAAAATGTTCATGGATACATTTTGGCTCTTGTTGTGGAGATCCACCATCTCGTTTATACAGCTCTGTTGTGTCATTTCCGTGCTGGAGGCCGTAACTATAGTCATTGCAGGTGCAAGGGTGTTTGTTGACACTTCTACTGGGTACAAGGGGAATGGTTCCCCTGCTGAGTGTGTCATTAGAGAACAAACATAGCAAGGTTCGGTGATATTCAAAGTGTTCCTGGTAGTGTGGCGCAACAGAGACCACCAGGCATTACTAGTATGGTCTACATTGTGTTCAGCACTCCACTGGTGCAGTGTGTTCCTTTTTGCTTTAATACTGGGAGACTCAAGGAGCAGCAGGGTGAGGAGACACACGCTCAAGAGCATGGTGACTAGTCCCAGGAGAAACTTGAGTGGAGACATCTTGGTCTGGATCGTGCGGTACCTTCCTGCAGTGACTGACGTGGACCCACGTGGACCTCTCAGCTACCTTTATTGCGGTGGGAGTTGTCAGCAATACTTGGAATGGTCCAGTCCAGCGCTGTTGGTGCCAATACTTCCTCCGAAGGTCCTTGATCACCACCCAATCGCCGGGTGGACGTTGTGTCCAGGTCCTTCTGTTGGGTCGGGCAGGGCAACTCTTACCCTAGAAAAGAGATTCTTAAGCACATCGTTAAGAGCGACACAATATGCCATGAGCTCATCATCACAGCCTTGGAGCGTTAACTGGTGTCTGGTGTGGGGCAACTGATTAGGCATACACATAATGCGACCAGTCAAAACCTCATGGGGACTCAAACCATGTGCAGCATGAGGGCGTCCCCTCATGTACATCAGAGCCAAAGGTAGTACCGTTCCCCAGGCCAGCCCAGTTTCAGCACACAATTTTGTCAATTTGCTTTTCAGGGTCTGATTCGCGCTTCCACTGCGCCTCCACTTTGTGGATGGTAAGCACAGTGTCGCTTAAGATCAATGTGGAACGAGGCTCCCAAACAGTCAATGATCTCGTTTACAAAATGGGAGCCGTTGTCAGAACTTAATTTCATGGGTACTCCATATCGGGTATGATTTCCCTTACCAACACGCTGGCCACCGCTAGGGCAGATGCATGTTTGACGGGAAAGCCTCAATCCAACGAGAGAACATGTCTACGAGTACCAAGCAATACTTTTTCCCTTGCCATGGGGTTAGTTCAATGAAATCCATCATTATATGGTCAAATGGCTGATTAGGTTTGGGATGGGCGGACATGGGAACACCTGTACCCCTTCCCATGTTGTTCTGCATACATATAACACATTTGGAGCAATATTGTTCAGCAAAAGCAGTAAAACCAAAACAAAACCAAAATTGATAGACATAATCTACTACCCTCCTTTGGACACATGGTCAAGACCGTGTGCCCACTTACACATAAAGGGATAGCAAGATCGGGTAGTATGGGCTTGCCGTTAGGGCCTAACCACAGACCAGAAGAGGATTGGCCGCCACGTTGTTTCCATTTACGTTTCTCCTTGTCATTGGTGGAGGCCTGTAAATCAAGAATATCTTGGAGAGAAAAGGGTTGGTCAGTAACAACAGTAGTAAACAATGAGGCAGCAAGGGTGGTCCCCTGTGTAGCTGCAGCTTTAGCTGCTGCGTCTGCACGTGCATTACCTAGGGAAACAACATCAGTGGAGTTAGTGTGCGCTGCGCATTTAACTACTGCGATAGCTTTTGGCCGTTGTATGGCATCCAGCAGGTTTTTGACTAGCTGTCCATTGTTAATCGGCTTGCCAGAGGCAGTAAGAAAGTCTCTTAGCTTCCAAAGGGCCCCATAGTCATGTACGACTCCAAACGCATACCGACTGTCGGTATATATGGTTACGCTTTGTCCAGCAGAGAGATCACAGGCTCTGGTCAGAGCGACTAGCTCAGCAGCTTGTGCTGACCAATGGGGAGGTAAGCTTCCTGCTTCCAGAGTTGCGGTGTCCGTTACAACCGCAGAGGCCACAAGGCCTTCCCTTTGCTGTTCCTTTGTGCAGAGCCGTCAACGTACAGGACCAAATCGGGATTTTCCAATGGCTCATCCTTTAGATCAGGCCTTGGTGTGGTGACTTCTTCCACTAGCTGTTGACAGTCGTGTGGCTCACCCTCCTCTTCGTTAGGGAGGAGTGTAGCAGGGTTAAGGCTGGTGCAGCGTTGTACAGTAACATTGGGCATGGTTAATAGGACATTCTGGTAATGGAGCAAACGGGCAGGTGTAAGGTGGGCTGTTTTAGCTTGATTAAGTAGAGCGGAAACAGCATGGGGACATACACTGTCAGGGGACATTTGTACTATATCTACGGAGGAGCTAACAGCCTCGGATGCTGCTGCTACGGCTCGAATGCAGGCGACTTTGCCTCGTACTACAGCATCCATTCGTTTAGAGTAGTAGCCCACTGGTCGTTGTTTGTCCCCATGCTTTTGCGTAAGGACAGCAGACATGAACCCATCCTTTTCAGACACATATAGGTTAAAAGGTTTACCGTGGTCAGGTAGTCCCAGGCAGGGGCTGCTAGAAAGGGCCTGTTTTAGTGCCATAAAGGCATGCAGACTAGCTTCAGTCCATATAATGGCATCAGTCATTTTAAGCTGGTTGGTATGTATCAAGTCATGTAAAGGTTGTGCCTTAGAGGCATAGTTTAGTATCCAGTTTCTACAGTAACCAGTCATACCAAGAAAGGTCATCATTTGTTTCTTAGTCACCGGTTGTGGTAAGTCTAATATAGCTTGCACTCTTTCAGACCCCAGCGACTTTCCTGCAGCTGATAGTTTGTGACCCAAATAAGTTACTTCCTGTTTGCACAGCTGTAGCTTGTGCTTACTGGCTTTATGCCCATTAAGTGCAAGAAAACACAACAAAGCCTTAGTATCGGTTTCGCTCTCCTCAAAGGATTCAGAGCACAGTAATAAATCATCGACATACTGCACCAGCTTACTCCCAGCGGGGTATGAATCCTGCTAAATTTGCCTGCATTGCAGCACTGAATACGGCCGGACTTTCAGTGTACCCTTGTGGACAGACTGTCCATGTCCATTGTTTTCCTTCAAAGGTAAAAGCAAACCATTCCTGTGAACCCTTCTCAATGGGTATACTAAAGAATGCGTTTGCCAGATCAATTACAGTGAACCATTTTGCTAATGGGGAACGGCAGAGAGACAGGTTATTGGATTAGGGACAATTGGGGTCCGCTGCTGTACGGCATCGTTAATTTCACGGAGATCCTGTACAAATCGCCACTCTCCATTCGCCTTTCGGACTGGGAGAATGGGAGAATTGCACCGAGCTCCCGGGCCGGAATGATGGCTCCTTTTAGTACCAGTTCTTCTAACAGTGGTTTTATGCCATCAGTAGCATCCCGTCCCAAGGGGTATTGTTTTCGTTTGGGTCGGTGCGTGCTTTTGGGTGTCACCACCAGAGGTTCGCAATTCTTAATACGACCAAAATCATTTTTACTGGTGGGCCACAGTTGCTGGGGTATGTCTTTCAACCAGGCTAGCTCAGGGTCATGTAACAACATGACGTCCTGTGGCCCAGGCGTGTCTGAAAGCTCCACAGCCACTCGATGGCACGCCCAGGCCCCTCTTTGTAACATCCGGTATGCTTGACCGGACGGAGAGTACTCGCCTCTGGGCGCTGGCACCCAATCAACTAATTTAGCTAGTGCTAACACCCACGGACCCAAATCTTTCCAGGCTCGTTCTGGTCGCTTAGCAAGAGATACATGAGGGGCAGAGCCCTTAGTAGAAAAGAACACTTTCTGTTCTTTTGACAAACAGATAGATAGAACAGTAAAATCCTTTGACCAGTATAAATATTCAGAGGACACATATTCAACATAGACAGGGCACGGAGGAGTAAACCAATCTTTTTCAAATTCAAGGTTGCGTTGGCCATGCGAGAAAAGCGCCGTGCAGTGCATACGAGGTGCTGGCATAAAGTCTGTTTGTGAGTCGCATACTTCTCGTGCAAGCCGCTCCAATTGTGTGGTTAGGATTCCTGGCAACAGGTCCCACGCATATAGCCAATCGGCTTCTCCATGATATAGTAATGGCACTTCAACGATAATGCCTTCCTGACTACATTCTATCGTGATGCGTAGAGCCGTTAACAGATCCCTCCCACACAAATTTACTGGGCACAAACGCGAACATATAAACGCATGGTCAACAGACATATTATTACACTGCACCCTAGCTCTGGTAGTAACCTGTTCCTTATTGGTTTGACCTGAGGCCCCAACAGTTAGTACAGTGTTTCCTGATAACTGCAGGTGTCCTGCCTCACTGTGTTTAATTACTGATCTAGCTGCTCCGGTGTCTACTAAAAATATAATCTCTTTCCCTTCTACTGTTAATGTTATAGTTGGGCTAGTATGTGTATCAAATTGTAAAGGGCATAATTTAATTGGTTCGTTATTAACTCTCTCTCTACATTTCCCTCCTTATTTCATGGTTGATTTAAGCCCCATAACCCCATCCGAGGTTGTATTTGCTGTTGTGTTGTACTGCCCCTTCAGGGCAGTCTCTAGCATAATGTCCTAATTTACCACATATAAAACATTCATCTCCTCTCTGGCCCACTGGGCCCCTACCTTGCCATTGACCTCGTCCTCGTCCTCGTCCGCGGTGACCACGCCCTCCCGCTGTCCTCCACCCCTGCCTCCTTGTTGTTGCTGCTGGTAGTACTGTAGTTGTACCATCTGTAACTTTCCTTGCTTCTTTTCTTTCTCTTCTTTTTCTTTTCTTTTTGTGTTGCCAATTGTCGATTCTGATGCACTATGTGGGCTAGCAAGTTGGTCAGTGTGCCGGTTTCCCAGCCGATGCATGACTGCGCCACGGGCCACGGAGGTCAGGTTTAATGCCATTCATAATGACAGTCTTTAGTACCTCTGAGTACTGGTCCTGGTCGTCTCTCATACCACTGTGATCACGGTAGCACTTTAGCAGTCGGGCATAATAGTCATCCCAACTTTCTTCAGGACCTTGTTTGCAATTGTGGATTCTATTCCAGTCTGATTGGAGCGGCCACTTGGTAGTGATCCGGTTACATAGGTCCTGGAACTGTCGCTGGAAGTCTCCATCTGATGCAAAGTTCATGTTGGTGTTAAATCCTTCGCTAACACTGTGCCAGTCCAGTTGCATTTTTCTACGCAACACCTGTCCAATTTCGCCGGCGCTAGGACGGTACATCTGTATTAGTCCTTGCACTTGCTCCACAAACTGTCCAGAGTCTTTACGGTGGTCCGGCAAGTCTTTTGCAATGTCATTTAGTTCCCCAACATCCCAGTCTCTTTGCACCGACACTGTTGGTGACCAAGTATTACGTCCCTCCTGGTTTGGCCCAGGTCTCGGTTGGGGATTGGGATACTGGATCAGTGGGAACAAGCCTCGTACTGTACCATCTTTCTTGTTACGTTCTTGCTCTCGCTTAGGGTATCTTCTCACTGTTGGGTTTGGATCAGTCGCTTCTCTTGCGCTGTCTTCGCCATGTGGAGTAGTCAGTTTCCACCACTGTTTCGGGGAGGGTGGCGGTGCAGTTGGTACAGTTAGCGGAGGCGCGGTCACCCCGAGTATGGAGGGGGAGCGAGTCTCTCTCTCTGCGCTGTTTCGACTTCCTCTGATCCATCTGCAACATAACTTGAGCCTCCCTGTCTGTCTTTCCCTTTTCTTGTTTCTCTTTGTCCTCATCTGCCATTCTTTCCCACTTCCTAAAGCTATCCCAGTCTATTCTGCCCTTTCTCTTTTTCTTTTCTTTTTCCCAACCTTCTAACTGGCTGCGTACACTGGCTAATTTAGTTACACTTAAACTTCCCTCTAGTGGAAACCCGCCCTTGTCAAACCATAAATCTATTTGTTGTGATACAACAGGACCCCATCTGTCACACATTCGTTTCTGTGGTCCTGTAAGGTTATATACCTGACATTTGTTTAACTGTTTACTACGTCCCTGCCCCATCCTGTTTTGCTAACGTATTGAAGTAGAGAGAGAGAGAGAGAGAGAAGAAGAGACAACAAATCAACAGACAATTAAACACACAAGCTCTTTTCGGACGTCCTATGGTCCCAGACCACAACTTAACTAGGTTCCAAACCTATTATGGAGTACTCCGTCTCTGGTCCCAGACCACGGTTAACCTATTCTAGAGTCCCAGACTCAGTATCGTCTGACTCACCTCTCAGTTGCTCTCAGGATCCCTTGTCCACCTCGGTGGAGCCCTCAGCCAGACTCAGAGCGGACCCTGCTCGTTCCCAGAACGCGGTGTCCTGATTCCAGTAATTCAGTTGGAACCCCGTCGACGGTTGACTCTTTGTCCCAGGACTACCACCGGGCGGAGTTTAGGATCCTGCCGACTACGCCAAAATGTCGTGGAACTTTTCAGGTCCGCAACTAAAAGAGCCAACTGCACCAGGTATTCAGAGATATAAAGCTTTATTAGTTTGCACAAACGAGAACAGCTCAACACATCAGTGTTAGGAAACCCGAGCAGTGTTCTGCTATACAGAGTTAGCATACAGTTATTATACCTTTACAGAGAGAAAGGGTGGTTTCCCTTTCAACCAATAAGCTAGAGCCAACTCAGTTGGTGTAACAAAGAAAGGGGACAGGTATTTACAAGGTAGTACAATAAAGGTTAGGTGGAAAGGTGGGTTCGCCCTGATCAACCGATAAGCTGGAGTCATGTTCCTTTTGTCACACCACCCACAGTTTGGTTTTCAGCTACACGTACCTGCAGTTTAATACATTTACTTTATTTCTATAAACTTAATAGATCATAAACTCAAAATGCTTTAAAGCATATAACTCAGTGAATAATTGTAGTACAGAGTGGCGACAAACAGGTACAGGAATGGTTCTATGCAATTATTCCCTTAC